>OX578137.1:53148235-53188235 GCA_951213105.1 Amaurobius ferox
ACATGCCACGCAGTTGGTTCACAATTGAAAACACTACAACTACTCAGGCTTCTGAAAATTGAAATGACAATTGTCAAATATTATTTATTCTTTTTCTTTGTTTCTTTGAAAGCAGCTTGGTGGTTTAGGTGAAATCGTAAGCTACAATAGAGGTGTTCAAAATTATTGCACATAGTAAAATTTCTTTTAGTTATCAGTAGTTAAATGCAGGTATAGGCAGTTAAATGCAGGTATAGGCAGTTAAATACAGTTATCGGTAAATCACTTCGTGCTGAAGGTCAATAAAAAGGATGAAACCGTTTCGTGGATGCTGTTATACGAACCCGAAGCTCGATCCTTTGAAATGAATGGCTTTGGGATTAAGTTCGTGTACACAGGGTTTTAATAAGAAATGAACAGTGGAAGTTCTTTTGAATCCTCGGCTGTAGATACATCGCACAAAATGCTTTAAACAACTTTGGAAATTGTGTATTTAAATAACGTGCAATATTTTTGTAAACACATTTAAAAAAATAAATGTTTGTACAGCCCCTCTAGCAAAAACATTTAAATTACGCAAATGTTGCCCATACTTCATTTAATCAAACTAAAAAAAAATAATTAGATATCAAAGTGAAAATTTATAGCTAAATAAATTGTCAAACTTCCTGATTTACCCCACTTTGTTGGGGCTCTTCGATGCGCTTGTAATCCCCGCAATTCATGAATACAAGGGGCCGCCCATAAATTTAAGTAGTGACTCGCAGAAATCATTTAATAGTGCTTTAAAACGATTTTATTTCAGCGGTTTGTCTTTGAAAGTATTAAGGATAGACAGATGATTCTGTTTAAAACTCGGTTTTAACCCTAACATAAGGTAAAAAAAAACTATTAAGTGTGAGTTTGTTGGTCTCAGATATTTTCTAACAATATATAGTATATGGAAAAATAAGCATGTCCTTTAATTATTGATATCGAGTAGAGATCCGTTGCGTTCTCCGTAAATCATAATCATTTCACAGAGTTCGACATTAACGGAGCAGCAATATAATTTAAACTCTAGTTATGCAGCAGAGTTACTTGGCTGTTTAACTATAAATTGTGAATTGACGTAATGGTCACGTAATGTCTTTACTTAAATATTTAAATCAAATACATTTGAATAAGTAGTGTAAGTTTTAGTAATTATTTGCAACAGTATGTGATTTATGGATATTTTATCATTAATTAGAATGTAATTTCTCAAATAAATTTGATCGTACGAAAGTCAAATGTTTGTCAGTTTCACCAAGTAGAGTATGGGTGACATTTTTGCAATGTTAATTTTTCCCCTAGAGTTGTGAAGTACCTGCCTTTAACTCACCTGAAGTTGGTCACTGTAGTTCTTCGATTGGGTGCCATTATAAATTCTCTAGCTATTCTTAAATACTTCTACTCAAATGCTTTCTACTCAAGAACCGAAACTTATCTTGCTTTACTACCGAATCATAGAAATTGTTACGCGGCTCAAGATTGGCCTATATAACTTAACTAGTAAGATATCTTTAATTTAAAGTAAATCATAACTTAGACGTCGACTGAGTGAAATCATAACCAAAATTTATACAAACCTTACCGACTGGCTAAAAATTTATTGATTTCTTGATACTTTTTACAAAAGTATTGAACATAGTTTAAATTACTGTTTTATAACTTATAACCCTATTTAAAGCATTTTTGCTGTTGGAATTATGGGTCTACAACCAATGATTAAAAAAACTCTAGCTATTTACTTTTTTGAAACACTCTGTATATATGTGTATATATGCTAGAGAAAATATGTAGACATTGTGTCTCTAGGACAAATGATGCAATTCTGATAAAACTTTTTTCGAATATTGGAATATGTGAATAACGAAATAGTATTTCAATTTAATTGAAATAAAATAAGAGAATATATTCAATACAAAGTTTTTGCAATTTGTTTTAAGGATATACAATTTAGATAAATTAGTGTAATTTAATTTATTTTTTCCAACTTGGACAAGAAACGATGGAGTTAGTGACGTTAACACGTTTGAATGTAATAATCGCAGTCACTTCACCGGGTATGCGCGCGATCTGCGCAAGCTTAACGTGCATGCATACTGTTACGAATTTGTAAAATACTTTGGAGTCCTTACTTTCGTCTCTTTCGAAGACCAGGCGAAAACAACACATATACTGGCTTTATCATGACGTGTATATAAGGTTGTCAAATACAGAAGATCGGTGGAGGATTGCCAGATTTGGAAATATATCACCAATTTGGCGAGATTTGGTGAGTTCTCGAAGGTTCCAAGTAAATCTTGAAATAGCCAATATTCTACGTGATATGAGAGGTTTCCAGAAGTTTCTACGAACAGTCTATAAAAGGAATTATCATTCAGTCGTAAAACAGTCGACGAGATATGAACTATATTGAGGTGTTTCTTTCGTCAATGTTTTGAGAATAGCAGCGGTTGTTTTGTGAAATGACTTTTGTCAATGTTTTGAGAACAGTTCCAGTTATTTTGTGAAATTAGTGGAGCATTTAAGTGCTGTTTAACTCTATATTGTTCTTCTTTACGATGTGTTTGTAAGTAAGCGTGTTAGTTATCCTGAAATTTAGATTCATTCTTGTATCCTAGGCCCACACCCATGATTCTAGAGGATATATTTGTAACAATACAAAGGTATAGCGCAGATATTTACGCTTGTGTTACATAATTCCATTTCATCCCAGTCACATTTCCGTCATGATTTACACAGTATCCCGCGCCCTAAGACATAAAAAGCTTCACACTCAAAAATTCTTTTTTTAAAGCATTTTCATTAAACATATTACTTTATTAAAATAAAGGTATGTTGTACTAAATGAAATGTATACCTTACCAAAATGGGAAAAATGAAGTATTAATAGGAAACAAGCTATTTTTTTTACAGAATTAATTTTTTCTTCTATATTTATCATTCTACTTTTTCAAACACGTGCCACTGCTCAGCTTTAATTATTCAAAACGCACCTTAATCGAAAGTTATGAATAAACTGCGTAAACATATTTATTTTCGTAGTTTTACTTGCGATATTATTATGCTTTGGGGGAAAAATCAACTTTCGTTAGTTTAATATTCTTTATTCCACTTTTATTTATACTTCTTTTGCATATAAAAAAATAATTCTGCGCACTTATTGTATTATAAATTCTTATTGCCTACGTTTTGTTCTTTTATGGAGCATCTTTATTGATTAAAACCCTGTATTGGCTCATTTCCAGGCAACATGAAGTGACATTATTGTTTTTTGGAGAAAATACTTTCTTTGATAAAGCGACAGTTTTGTTAATGATTTTTTTTCTTGCTTCTATCAGATGCCCTAAACATTTGGAACTAGAAAAAATATATATATAAATGTAAATTTTGTAATTCGTGAAAGCTGCTTCTTACTTACTTTCACGCAGTATTACTTTTAATAATCAAAATTGCGCAAACTTCATTGCGCAAACTCATCTGCTTGTAGTTTTGTAATAAATTGATTTTATGATGTTTGTATTGCCAGAACTTTTATGTAGAATCCTTATACTGTTGTTCACTTTTGTAAAAATAATACCTATAATTTACTAATTCCTTGAATATTTACTAAATAATCATTTTTATTTTAATAAGATCGAAATATGTCTGGTAATTTTAACAAACTACTGTTAATATTGTAATTTTTAGATCAGTGGCATGGCTATAAAAGGTTTCAATACGGTTTTTGATAAAATACCTCATATTGCATATACAGGCATGTTAAATTCTTTATTTTTCATATCACAGTAAATATTAGAAAAACTTACCATTAGTGGCTGATACTATTTAAAAATTATCATCTAAAAATTATGCTGTTTTCCTTGAGACATCTATTTTTCGGAAATTGCTATTAAAAGATAGTATATGATGACTGCTAGAGATTTAAGATCAAATTTCGAAGTAGGTTAAGAGGTTCATTAAGTATTTACACTTCCGTTTTTTTATAATTTGGACAAATAAATTAATTTTATTTTTAACATTTATTCAAGATTGTCTATGTGTAGAGCATAGATGATAACTGATATAAATTTATCATCAAATTTTAGAGCAGGTAGAGTGGTTCACTGAAGAAGTGGAAACTAAAGACTTTCACTTCTGGTTCAAAAATTTTCTTGAAACATCTATTTTTCAAGATTGGCTATTGCTAGTGCTTAAAATAGGGCTGACATAAATCCAGCATCAAAGTCAAACTGATGTAAGAAAAATATTAATTCTAAATCTTTCAAATCATAAAAAATCACCCATTGTATCAAGTTTTGAATGTCATTTCGTTGGCAGCATCATTTTCAAGAAAAGACTACAACTTTGATGAATATAAAGAAATAATAAGTGCTTGAATACCTAAGTCACATGTGATATTTTCGTTCTTTTAGTGCAGTTATCGGTTAGTCCGTATATAATAGTACTTAAAAAGCGTAAAAGGAACATTATAGTGCTAAAAATCCGTGAACGACACTTGTGCTGTCGGTTCTATTTCTGGCTTTGAAAACGTTTCCTACAGAGTTCTTATTTTATACACTTGCCGTTCCGAGAAAATACATCCTGTCGTCACATAGTCTTTTGGAATGATGGACAGGTCACATAATGTTCGATAAATTAAAATTTGTAGTTTATTAGTCAGCTGTTTTGAACTGTTTATTGACCAGACAGTGGGATACGTATTATCAAGAACTATTTTACTTTGCGCCATTTTTCAAATACTAATTCCTTGTAAATCGAACTAAATTTGTAAAATCTGTTCGCAGTTTCACAGATAAGAAATTTTGATATCTACATCCGATTCTCTGTATAATAAAATGGCGTGGATGTATAAATGTAAGTCTTTTTGTTTGTCATATTTAATAGAGAAGTAGTATAAAAAGCAAAATATAGCCAGCCAAATGGATATTTTATTTAGAACATAGATTTTTACATTAGGTCTTGGAACAATTTTTAAAATTCAATATGATGGCTGAACCCCCAAAATGTAGAAAACCCAGACCACACGACCAACCCATAGGCTAATGGTAGATTTCTGTGTGGCCGGACAACCCCCCAAAATGTGAAAAAGGCGATGGTTGCGTTTCTTAATTTATATATTTTGTAAGTACCTCCAAAATGATTGACATTTCTGTTGCAAGATGTGCAAATTATCTTATTTTAATATAAACTTTGTGGCTCGTTAGGATTAATCAAGATGGTATAACGGTGCGATCTTATATTAAAGAACCTTGTAGAACGCTACCATGTTAACCACATTCGTGATTTTTCGTAATGTGATTTCTTTAGTGAATCTATCACGTCACGAAAGCCTTGGAATATTGACACGAACCCCACAACATACTTTAAAAAACAAAACGCTTCTTTAGAGTTTAAAAGAATACAAATTGTACGTCTTTGATCGGATGATTAGAGAAAATAATATTAAGTTTAAAACGTGAAAAAGTGTCCCTATTTTTATCGTGAACTTAAGTGCACTTCTGATACAAATATTATTTAAGATTCTTCTCAAGGTACTAATATATTATCTTTCGACTTGACGTCTACTCTTTCACGGACGATGTCTTTCTTTTCTGTCTAATTATTGACATCTGCGTTCTAACAGATGCATTAAATGACAGTTCTATGATCGACTGCTGAATACGATAAGTGCTAAAGTTGATTAGCAATATTGCCACTATAATTATGCTGATATATGTTTTCGCAAAGTGCATTTGAGAGATATTTGGGTTCAAATCGTCAAGAACTGGTACAGAATAATGCCTATATTATTCTATTAATGCCTGTTGCAGTAATCTAGTTTGATTGTAGTTCAGTAATCTAAGTTATATAAAATGCACTCACTTTCGACTCGCTTCGACTCTTTTGTGTGAAAGTTGATTCTGAATTAAATGCATGGTTGGTGCATAAATTTTATATTTTTATCTCGTCAGACACGGAATTGTGAAAGGCTGATAGCATTTCTTCTAAAATAAATACTTCATAATTTAATTAGCATCGTTATGACAGAAACGCATTTTAGATATAACAATACTTTGTGGACAGCACATATCTCTCACCCTAAATTTATTTTCTATTTCATTCCTTTACCTATCATTAAATATAGTTTAATTCCACAAAATAACATGGATAATTATTTGAAATTACACTTAATTGGCAGTTTTACTTCTATATTCATTTTTATTAAGCGACTGGACATATATTTTCAAAAGCGGCGTTTCAAAAATGCGAAAAGCTCAAGAACGGTTAGTACTAGATTTATGAGGTTGGTTTTATTCTTTCTGTCATAAAAAATTACATATAAAACAAGCAGCTAATTGTTACATATATTGATACATTTTAGATGCATACAATCGGTAATATATATATATATATATATATATATATATATATATATATATATATATATATTTATAAAAGCTATGATTACTGCGATCTGTACAATAATATCGATATCAACGATTTGTTTCAAATAGTAATGGAGATTTACCATACACACGATTTGCAAACTTTGATGTCTATGGCAAGGTACACTGCACTTTTGAAATTGGTTCTGCTTGAAACGGTAATGTACAACGGATTAGGGTTTTATAAGCAAATTAAGGGAATCCCTATGAGTGGAAGCTGTTCATCTGTTTTGGCAGATCTTTAATTAGACAGGTATGAGACGGGAACCCATATTTTAAACGAAATGCTTTATATTCGTTATGTTGATGACGTGATTTTGTGTTGTGCTGATGCAGATTTCGTTATGGACTTTAGACTTTATCCACGAAAGTTAAATTTAATAGAAACTCCTTGCAATATTAACAATAGTTTAAATTATTTGGACATTTGTATTGAGAAATCAAACAATAAAACTTTCTTTACTATATTTGATAAAAGAAAAAAAAAACTTTAAAATTATATATATTACACCATGGATTACTAATTTACATAAAAATGTATTCCGACATAATATAATAAACCAATTGACAAGAAGCAAACTTTTAAATAGAAGAGAAACAGGCAAAGTTAAAAGCGATAGGGATTTTTTAAATGAGGCTTTGGAACAGGCTTACCCCAAAGGTTTTTTGATCAAGATTATATCGGAATTCACTGGTTTAACTGCAACCGCAAGTACAAGAAAATATTTGAACGGTTGAAACAGGGATATAAAGGATATGCGAAGACAAATGTGGTACTTGATTATGGTGATCTTGTTTAGGCTCAAGGTTAAAGTTCAAGACTGACATGGATTCAAATTGTACAAGATAACACGTAGTGGTAGTAAGAGCTTTATGGTTTATGTATTCAAAAAAATTGTAATACACATTGTAGTATGGTGTTGGTTAATAGATAGTACATTGAGTGAATTTGTATTGAGTTTTTCATCTGCATTTTTCCAAGGGTTTTGTTGTTTTCACTGGTGACAGT
The DNA here is from genome assembly GCA_951213105.1 of Amaurobius ferox. Lineage (NCBI taxonomy): Eukaryota > Metazoa > Arthropoda > Arachnida > Araneae > Amaurobiidae > Amaurobius > Amaurobius ferox. The sequence continues at coordinate 53,155,679 of OX578137.1, forward strand.
TGTTGGTATTAAGGCCATCCATAGAAAAAGTATCGGCGTCCGGGAGTGTTGCCATGGTATAAATCATGCTCAACCGCAGAGTAGGGGTCACAACTTCCCCCGACCAATTGGTGATACTTTTCATTGTTTGTATTCAATTTTTACTTTCATGTGTTTTAAATTTTCTATTTAGATACTATATATATACATACATACATACATACATATATATATATATATATATATATATATATATATATATATATATATATATATATATATATTAAAATAATAAAAGCGAAAGTGCAGGCGTGCAAATCAGTAAACACAGTATCAAACCGCGGGCAATATAATGACGTGTATGTAATAACAGAAAGTAAACAGTAACGAGGAAGGGCTGGAAAAGTAGAGCACGAAATGGTCAAGACAAGGAAAATAAATCAATGAATAGTATATCTGCCAGGAACGTCTTCAGGGACACATTCTAGACAGATATACTAAAATCCGTTGTTTCTATGATTGCATAAAAACACGTGGTTAAAATTTATGCATTCTGTGCCCAACAAGAGAATAAACAAAATTAACAGAAAAAGACCAAAGAGGACAAAAAAATTCAACATGAAAACATTAAATACCACATAATCATAAAAACTATAGCTCACAAATGCACAAACATGCGAACCAAAGGTCACCTCACAAGTCTATAGGCCGCCAGCTTGAATAATCTTCATGGAAGTCCACCAGGTGATACAGCTTGAATGCTTACCACGCGAAATACCACGATGGAATGAACCAGACCCGAGAGAGTGGAAGTAGTTGTACATAACTTTGGTGAGACTAACTCAAGAGTTCAGAAACTTTCCGAGAAGTGAATTGTACGATCGAAAACATTTAAAGTATGGATAACACTGTTTTTTGGAGCCGTAGCCTGTTTTTGTTTTATTTGCTTTTTAGATATCCGCCTTAACGGATATATTAGTGTTTTAAACTTTTTTTTACCGGCTGAGGCGGTTTTTTTTTAGTTTTGCACGTTTTTGTGTAACGGAAATTACTGTTTTTGTAATATTTGCACATTTTTATTTTTGGGTGGTGCTTTTTTAAATAGAGCTTCCACTACTATTGTGTATCGTACTTATACTGCAATCTACAAATAAGGTGGGAAAAATGTACATATAGCATATATTTTTCAGACGATTATAATGTGATAGTGTACACTTACTGCTATCCTGGCGTTTGATGCGGAGCAAATAGCTAATGATTAGATTTTTAAAAACTTGGTTACTAAGGCAAGAAAAATAATGAGGAAAGAATTTTACATTAAATTTAAATTGATGTCTCTTATCATAAAGAGTAGTATTAAATGAGTCACTTTGTATATAAATGGTGATATATCAAGATAATTTACAGATTTGGAAGGGTGGGATTCATTAGGCACTAACTCAAGATTGTATGGATAAATACTAAGTGTGGGTAAAGAATCATGTGCAGTGTGAAAACAAAGAAAAACATCATCAATGTAGCGAAAAATAGAAATGTTATGAGTGAACAGAGTGGATTGTCTTTCATAAAAGTAAATATACATATTGGCGAGCATAGAGCTACTAATGGATCCTTGCGGTACTCCAATCGTTTGGAGGTATACAGCATTACCATGTACAAGATAGTTGTGGAAAAAAAAACAAAATGCAATAAATTATTAATGGTAGACGAGTCATATTTAGTAAGAGCATTTAATTTGAATTGATCGAAGAGTTGTTTAACGACAGAAAATAAATCTTTGATGATGATGTTATTAAAAAGATCTTTAAAATCTAAAGTTTGGATTGAGTCAATGGTAGTAAAGGATTTCAGTTTTTGAATAAGATCACACCTGTTTCTGATGATGCAATGTGGTTCATTAGAAATTTCATGAAATAGACTGTTAAAGGCTTTGAGAAGTTTTATATATATATATATATATATATATATATATATATATATATATATATATATATATATATATATATATATATATATATATATATAGAAAAAAAGGAAATCTAAATAACGGGGATGACCATATGTCTTTCATAAAATGGTAGAGGAGGATTGCGACTCCTCTTTCCCGCTTAAAGCAGCTTTTACTGCCCTGGCAAACGCTCACGGCACCAATGCAATATAATAGTCGGTCTCTCAAATGTGCCAAGGTAAAAGCACCTCTTTAACAGGAAAACGGAAGATCAGCGACCAGGAACAATGGAGATAAGAAGATTCAACGCATCCATCACACTGTTCAAGTAGGATTTTACGCGCATGCGTGTTTTGATAACAGTATCGCATATCAATCAGATTCCCCCAATCTCACCATTGAATGGATCAATGTCCGTTCGATCTTTGAAATAAGAATTATAATAACTTTTCAAAAACTACGTGGGATAATGTTTTTTATAGCTTCTTTTACAACTTTTTTTATTACAATTAATGCAATCCCTCTTGAATGTGTTATTGACATGGTTTCTTTTGAAATGTCCGATTAAAATGGTCCTGAAAACATTCTTAGTAAGATTAGAAGGCCAATCTCTGTCTCTCTCAATGATATGGTTGATTGTAATCCCATATAAGTCACGTTTGTCGTGCAATGTTGTATATAATCCATATTGTCTATAATCTTACTAATCTTTCTAATCTTACTAAGATTGTTTTCAGGAACATTTTAATCAGACATTTCAAAAGAAACCATGTCTATAACACATTCAAGAGGGATTGCATTAATTGTAACCAAGAAATCGTAAAATAAGCTATAAAAAAACATTATCCCAGGTATTTTTTGAAAAGTTATTATAATTCTTATTTCAAAGATCGAACGGACATTGATCCATTCAATGGTGAGATTGGCGGAATCTAATTGATATGCAACACTGTTATCAAAACACGCATGCGCGTAAAATCCTACTTGAACAGTGTGATGGATGCGTTGAATCTTCTTGTCTCCATTGTTCCTGGTCGTTGATCTTGCTTTTACCTTGGCACATTTGGGAGACCTGTCCATTGCATTGGTGCCGTGGTCGCATTGGTGCCGTGAGCATTGGTGCCGTGAGCGTTTACTCGGGCAATAAAAGCTGCTTTAAGCGGGAAAGAGGAGTCGCAATCCTCCTCTACAATTTTATGCAAAACATATAGCCATACCCGTTATTTAGATTTCCTTTTTTTCTTTGTTTTCTACTTCGGATCTGTGAGCTGCTTCGCGCCCAATCCACCGTTGTGAACAGTTTTGTTTATGTCGGAATTGTTTAGTGTGGTGGCATATTATTCGAATGAAGGTTCGCATACTATCAATAACAGGACCGCAGAACGATAACACGAAGTTATATACAGGTTATTGTGGTCTAAAGGACTAGTTGCTCATCCAGTGATGGTCATCATATTACCATTGGACTTTTCTTTTTTAACGGTCTTGTGATAATTGTTATTGTCACTCCGAGGGTTGGCTTCAGCCAGGGCTGGCGTCCAGGAGTGCAATGCCGCGGCACTTATGACAAGCTTGTTGACAACTGGGGTGTAAGGTCACAACCCCTTACCGCCATTAAGTAAGCTTCTCGATAAGCCTTCCTTCTTTTTTCAAATTTTTAAATTATGTTTATACTTTTTATATTTATATATATATATATATATATATATATATATATATATATATATATATATATATATATATATATATATATATTATATATATATATATATATATATGTATATATATATATATATATATATATATATATATATATATATATATATATATATATATATATATATATATATATATATATATATCTGTGTATATATATAAACAGTGTTTAAAGGTATTATAATTATACATTCCTACACAAACACTTACTAATTTATCATTAGAAATAAAGTCATTGATAATGATGCCATAAAATTATTTTAATCGCGTAATTATTCGAGCATTTGATGTAACTTTTTTACTGCTTCTGTGGAGATTATAATCAAATCAAAATAGAATAACTTTCAATGTAAATATCAAAGTTTTCTCATTTAGTATTTATTCTGTGTTATTACGAAAATTATTTGAATATTGTAGAAGTAATTTATCTTGTGAAAATAAACAATATAATTGCCTGTTATATGTATTTTAATAGCGGTCTGATAATATTCAAATAATAGTTAATTGAATAATATTAGAATAAAGTTAGAATTTACGAACTTAATTGAGGAAATTAATGTTAAATCGAAATAATTTCATTTTAGATAAATATATTGAAAATTACTGATTTATGAACATACAGTCATAACATGCTAATTCAATACTTTGGAATTAAAGTATTTTCAATTGTAAAGCAAAATTATTTGAAATTTATCTGTACTTTTTAAAACAAATATATTATGCATTCATTTGCAAAAAAATAAACACATTATTAAACATAAAAGAATTGCAGTAATATCAACCGGTTTTGCCTACCAAAACTCAGTCTCCTTCATCAAGATACATGAACAGAACAAACACATAAATATAAATAAGCAAACGTCTATTAATAAATATCTGTATCATGTGATCCTTAAAAAAATGTTGCCAAACTAAAATAGAGAAGATTAAATAAGAAACCCAAAAGCAACGAAAAAATAGGAGGATTATAACCACTTTCTCTCTGAGTAAGACATAACAAACATAAAATGCTTATGATAGAAAATATCCAATTTCTGAAGATACGTAATCTTCATTATCAACTAATTTAAGATAAAATTATGTGCATGAAATTATTCTGAAAATGTTTATGGAGTATGAAAGAAAATGATAGAAACCGTGTTTTCCGAAGTTAAATGAGTTAGCGGTTTTAGTTGAGCTGTTAAATGAGTTAGCGGAAAATGGTGATACAATTTTCCGATTAACATTTCAATTGGTTAGGAAACCTTAAATATAACACGCAATTACTTTATTTACTAAACCGGACTATCCATGAATTTCTCTCTATCATATAAATTTGACTACTGACGCATTTGACGTAGACTTATAGCATTATAATTCACTTTATATTTTGATATCATGACTGTATAAAACATTTATCATAATGAAATATAAGCCAATGTCTACAAATACAGGTTTCAAAATCATATTACAATTTCATGAGCAACGACTGATAAGTATACTTGCGTGTAAACAAGTATTGTATTTCAAAGTATTTATAGTTGAATTCCGAAGTCTCAGCAAATTAAATTATATTAAATAAATCGGTATGCAAGTTTTAGCGAAAATCCTTAATATATTCTAGGATTTCTCGTAAAAGGGAAAGAAAAGGAATTAAACATCAGCGTTTTGCATTATTTGTTTTCCCGTTTTTTAAAGTAAGACACTTTTCTAAATAATGTACTGTAAGTTTTCAGCGAAAATTCAGTTAAAGCTTAATTCAGTCAAAGATTAAATGCTGAATAATATATTCACTGGACGGGAAAACAGTTTTTATTCGTTTTAGAATGAAGCATAGAATCAGAAAATGCCAATGCTCTGTGGGATTAGAGTTTTTGCTAACATTGAATGCGATTTTTAAATTTCTGTGAAATTTATTACTTTTAAACGATGTATGTGTAGCACTCATTGTACGGAATAGGCACAAAGTAAGCCTTTTGAATCGTTTAATGAATTAAAATATAGTAATAAAGAGATATGAAACGTATTTAACATATAAAAATGATATATAAGTGGAAGATATGGCAATATTGATTATTTTACACTCTGACGCACCAGAATTTCTTCATAAATATGCCTTTATGAGACATAAAAGTATATACTTAACTTTAGATCAGACTGTTATGAATAAGAAATTGTTTAAAATTTATTAACAATTGGGTAAAACAATGATTAAATACAATAACCGAACTCGTATAGCTCGTGAAGTAAAGATCACACTCGCAGTGAGACATCAACCTACATTGACAGTTTTTGTGTTATTATTTTCTCTTCAACATAAATTATTCGGTATATGATTACATCAAGGAAATTGACTGTGTGCTACAATTTTGTGAATGTGAAGGGTCGTGTCACGCCGCTTTAGTGTGACAACGGAAAATACGTATAGTGGAATCACGGTGCCAAGCACCAATTTTTCACGGGGGGAAAAAAGAGGGCGCCATTAAGGTTAAACCCAGGTTCTATTTCGAAGTTCTCTCGTCCAGGAATAAATCCCTGGATGACCTGCAATGCAATAAATACAAAGATGCAATAAACCCTTACCTTGTAAGGCGTCCACACCTGAAAACACAGATGCACAATTTCAAGAGACAAAGATGTTAAATAACCACACAGGTTTAAATATAAATCACTTTCTTTATTCAATATTGTAATTAAGAAGAGCAGAAGTTAAAATTATAACTGAATCATTATCAGGAAGCACAACGCTAAGTAACTGTGACAGTGACACTGGACTCAGGATCCCTTAAAATATATTTTGCAGCCACGGAAATAATTCAATAATAATAAGTTGATCAACGATATAAATAAAGTGGCACAACAACATTTAAGTATATAATAAACAGCATGATTTAAGTGGTATGGTCTCAAAGCAATAGGAGAAAACTCGCACTCAGAGATAGGCAAATTTGAATTGATAATTAAACAAGGTGATATAATTTTAGGAACGGAAGTCAGAGTTTACGTAATTTAGGAGAAAATTCTTTATATTTATGCTTCCGTAAGACAGGCGTAGATGCAGAGGGCAGTCAAACCTTACCTTCCCAGTCGGAGTTGCAGAAGGGTCGGAATCACACATCCGCCTCATATCGCAGGGAATTTGGTTTCATAGTTGCATTCCGTACCATTCCAACTCGACCCGGCACATAGACCTCGGGCCCCATCGTACCTTTCTCATCGCAGCTCTCTCAGCTAGACGTCGGGCTCTCCATCGATGTTCTTTGGCGATGTAGGCGTCTTCGGCTTTTCTTCCCATGCCCACAAGAGGCCAGACTTGGGGCCGACTCCCGCACTCCGTGGTGGGCAACATTGAAAAATGGTCCAGGCCGACCTGAGAGCGTCGACACCAGACAGGAAGAAAAAGCCACGAATACTCTTTGCAACAGCTTTTATGTATTCAGGCGGATTCAGGCCCCAGACTCACTCGGACCTTCCCGAGAGCTTATTTACAGCTTTTGACCAATAGAAAACTTCACAGGCATAGCCTCGCAAGCACAGAGCGGGGTCTCAAAAATGAATATGCTGACACATCAGACCCTCGCCACAAGGTCTCAAATTCATCCAGAAGTTTCTCTCCAAATCTATTGTGCAGAAAACTGCATGCCTTGCACTAATATTACCAGGCCTCGAGCAGAACCAAACATCTGCTCTGCCCGGGACAGAACCTTGAACATTAACTGTCAAATAATAACGAAACTTCTCTCTGAATGCGGTTTTCACAGATTAAAATAAAATGGCTAAAAGCTTTCCTTCCAGTGTAGAATATTTTGTATAATACATATTTAATAGACAAGAGGGATAATTAAAACAGGGTTTTAAATGATGTAAAATTATACAATCTTGATAATTAATATATAAATTACGAATTTTACAAGGGTTTGGCGAGATTAGGAAATCTCGTCACAACAGTCGCGTCAACTTGCAAGAGTTTTGCAAGGTCACATAAATATTTTCTTGCTGTCATTGCAAGTATCGACTATTCCTTCTTCTTCGACCCAGATTGTCCAACGTACCCGAAGATGTAAAGTATCTGTTTGGACTATCGGAAAGTGCCGCCCAATTTAGACAGGAACCCAGTGATGGTGGTATCCATAGGGCCCACACCCTCCGTCCCCTAACATCAACCTCTCGGAAGGATTTACGGATCCACATATTTAACGTGTTTATACTCTGAATTAACGCGGGGCAGTTTGAGTAGGATTGGAATCGAACACGGATCGTTCGATTGCAATCCCTGCACGCTATCCACTGGGCTTTCCCACCACCAGTTATTCCTTCCACTTCCCAGACCGTTTAGATCACCTTGTGGTTTAAAACAGTTTTAAGGTCAGCCGGATAAAGAGGACTTCCGACACGAAAAGGGCCCAGCGGGCCACCCGATCCTACTAGGCAGATGGAGCTGCTGACCCCGACATGCATCTCACGCACCACTGAGGACACCGAGTGAACACCAGACTCTCACTCTGGCCTCCTTTTGTTACGTGCATATATTCGAATCCCGTCTATGGATAAAATAATATAGAGAATTTGAACAAATGCAGCGTATATAAAAATTTAAGCCAAATGGTTTCGAACGCTAAACATTCTTCTTTAAGAAAAACTAACAGTGCAACCATATTTATTCAAGCAAATCCAGCATTTATATTCTTGCTATACACAAATTACGACACACAATAACTTTATTTCCCCCAAACGAAACATCGATAAATTAATATTTATCACATACATTTGATTACGGATCTAATTGACGTTGACGTTATGGCGATGGTATTTATTTTATAACTAAATATCGTGACTGAATAAAATATTTCTCATGATGAAATATCAGCCAATGTCTACAAATACGAGGCCTGAAAACCATATTAAAATTTCATAAGCAACGAGTTAGAAGTATGCTGGATTATAAATAAGCATTATATTTAAAATATTTATAGTTGATTTCAGAAATCTCAGTAAATTAAATTGTATTAAATAAATGTGGATGTAAGTCTTTAGAATAGAAGAAAATCTTTAGAGTATTCTAAGATTTATCATAGAATGGAAAGCAAACAAATTAAACAATACCGTTTGGCAGACATTTATCTAAATAATGTACTGCAAGTTTTCAGTGAAAATTCCATCTAAGCTTAATTCAGTCAAAGTTTAAATACTGAATAATATATATTCACTGAACGGGAAAAAATAGTTTTTATCCGTTTCGGAATTACAAATAAAATCAGAAAATAGAAATGCTTAGTGGGATTAGACATCTTGTTAAAATGGAAGGCAATTTTAAACATCTGTGCAATTTATTACTTTAAAACTATATCTGTGTAATATTCAATGTAAATAAGGGTAAAAAATAAGTCTTTTGAGCCGTTTTTTGGATTGAAATATTATGTGTAAGGAATGAAATATATATTTAGCAGATGGAAATAATATATAACTGGACGAACTGCGAAATTTTGCTCCTCAGAAAGAACAGACAGGAAAACGCGCAGTCCTGAAATTTTACGTATTTACTAATACGACTTAGAAGAAGTGTAAGAAAGAACTATAATTTCAATATAAGTCTTAGTTAATTAAATATTAATTTGTATGAAATTTAGCATCGCCAGTATGGTCGAAGATTTTATGAATCGATTGATTTCAGACTTCTATGTGATTGATTGCTGACAAAAATGTCACAAGGATGGCCGATTATTGATATGTTTTATTGATTATTTCTTAAAGAGTTTCGTAATTATGATTGTTATGAACAATTATGATTATAATGTAATTATTATGTAGTTAACAACTATATGTCTTATTGATGCTTATTTAAAACTATTAAACAATGTAAGTATTAAAATTATTTTTTATGGTCACGAATTAAATATTTACCTGGTTTTTAATGCAGCTAAGATACAGCCACAATAAATTGTCACTAAGGCGAAAACAATATTATTGTATTAGGATTGAAATTCGAAAGCTCTCTAGAGATGATGTCAGTCCATTAGAAATGTATGCGGCAGATGTAACTTCTGGATTTTATATAAATGTAGAAGTTAACTATTGGATAGATTAATGCTAAACACCCAATACTATAAAGCTTTGCAGTTTAAAGCCGTTTCAGGTAGGTTGGAACGGTCAGCGTGTTACCAAGGTTATGTGAAAGATATTATAACAACACACGACTACTTCGGGTGTGGCGAGTAGAATGCAGGAGCTGAGCCACTATTAATTTAAAATATTATTATCAAAATATGTGCATAAAAATTTCTTGGAGTTATAAACGTATATCCTTACATGTAAAGCATATTGTTGCGAACATGCAGTTTTTTTATTCTATTGAAAATATGGTAATGGAATGATTGAGCATAGTCACAGTTATAGTTTAGAATGTAAAGAACGTACTTCTATTGCAGATAACAGCATTCGTGGACCGCTTTTGTGCTTATTATTATCTGCCAGCATGAAATACCCAATATCTGGAATGGTAGCGAGGAAACTTGTTATGTCCAACAATTTTAAGGAGGGAGGGCAAATGTTGCGTCACTTTGAGTCAGGATTACAAATGCAGGCCACGTAATATGTTTTCTAGCTGCCATAGCATATATCGGCTACTTCATGCTGATGTGCAACAGGTTTTGGTTACGATATTAGAGTACCGTATAAACGGTAAAGTACGAATTAACAGTTTTTAAAGTGATCGTATAAGCGTTGTGTTGACCCAGATTCAAATTCCCTGGCCGGTTCAAGAACCGGTTAGCCAGTCGAACTACGAAACTAAAGGTAAGAGCATACATTTAATAAACAACAAGTGGAAATCATTACAAGTCAAATAGTTAATATAGAATTCTATTTATTATTCACTTGATTAACTGATCTTAGGCAAATATTCATACATACATTTTATGGACCTTCATTTCAGACTCATGAACGACATTAAATGCCTTCCACCTTCCTATTAACAATTAAGAGAATATTACTTATAGTTTTAGATGACTAAACACAAACCAGCATTGCAGACCCAGGAGAGAAGAATTTGTATACACTTTCAGATCCGCCTTGTAAGGGCCATGAACGGCCAAAGAACAAAGACAACACTCCAGAGACCGATGACTACAGATTCCATCGATGGTCACAGTTCACACGATACTCCGCTAGAGATGTGCGTAAATCTCGAATCAGTACCACTTCCGTATTCGGCATAATTGACTCCACTCTATCGGTGTAAGCTTTAGCTAAAGAACTTGAACACTGACGTAATAATTTAGATGCAGGCGAATAAGGCGTAGAACATTCACTGCTTATCCAGAATCTATGCATTTCGAAAACTTAACCAGGCATTTTAAATATCAACGTTTCGAACTAAAAATTATTATTATTCTCACGCCGTGCACACCGTCACCTTCACACTTCGGGGGTCAAGATCGAAAAAACTCGAAGCGTCCTTGCGACATCCCCGACGATATCAATTAAAACGAGGCCTCATTGGCTAAACAAACACTGCAAACATGAAGTAGCGTAATAACACCTACAGTGTACGTCATCTCCAGACAGCAATCGCGTCAGCAGAAATAACGGCCTCCGAACAAAACCACAGATTTACTTATAATCTGATAGAAACAATTATTATTTCCGTAAAATGGCTCAGAAAAAGAAATGCTTCAGAAGGTGTTCCAAAAGTCGATACGACACTGACGACGGTAAATTCAAATGCTGTCCATGGATGTTGTTTTCAGACATGGCAGCATAAATAATGAATTAACGATTCAACAAATTAAAAATCAGCTGATAAAAACTGGATAAATTAATTATCTAGTGTTCTAGTTATTCGATATCGATCAATAACATTTAATTTTATTTTTATTTTGTAGTTCGACAACATCTATTTGGTTGGATATAGTTTATTTGTTTCACTCTATTCACTACCTGAATACAAAGTGAGACACGGTCTGATTAAACATAGTAATTTTTGCTCACACATCATTTATCGAACGGAAAAATCCCTGAGAACAGAATTTTGTGTTTTTACGATATAAATATTTAACAGATGATGATATAAGTCTAAATTCAGCAATGTTTTGATTCCCTTAGACAAATCCACCTTGCAAAATATATTGTGGAGATACTGTGAACATATTATTTTTTGAATTAAGCCCATTTCACCCCTTTAACAGTAGATTATGGAATGTTCCTGTATATGGAACATTCCTGCTTGGTATTTACCTATGACTGAAAAGAAAAATACTTGCAAAAATTCGATGTCTAGTTCAAGTGATTCGGGAGGTTCAATGATAAGTGGGTGAGTGAGGAAGGGGTTTTTTCTTTTTATTTGTACAAATAAAAGCTCTAAAATTGCCTTCTATGCGTTTTATAACCGCATTAAATAAACTTAATCCTACCTATGTTTGTGCAATTGCATTTACAAAATATTGAATTTAGCTTTACACTGCAGCTATTTTGGAATGAAAGTAAAACAGAGTATCGACTAAATATTAAGTATCAAAAGGTTTCATAAATTGAAGATTATACGCATAGTTCAGAATGAAATCCTTTTTAGTGAAATTCTTTCGATATACTCGATTTAACTGAAGTACTTCATGAAGCAAAATGATCTGCTTTATTTTCCCCCGTTTCGTTTTATTCTCTTTTTTTACGGCATTGTTCGCTTTAATAAAGCGCCGCGAACTGAATCTAAATCGAAATAATAAATAGATAAAAGGTTTGAAAAATGTTTAATTCAGCGAAGGATTAAATACAAAATAACGCGAGCATAAACCAAAGTAATAAACAAATAAATAAACCGCGAAAATATTCTTTGTCGTTTTATTGAATTGAGCTTCGATTGGCAGAATGCAATGTTGCGTATTACATTTCTTTCTAAAATCGTCTGGTTGAGCGTATTAGGGTTTTTATACTGCCAGATGTGCAGATTTGTGCTATTTTTGTTAGGGACAATAATGAAAGGAAATTTATGAGAAAAACTAATAGGTTAAAAATGCGGCTTAAATTATCTTTTTATACATATTATGTTCAAATCAATGAAGGAATTGAATTATGTATTTGGTTTAATCAGTTTAAACGCCTCTATAATATTTTAACTAATACTTCATAACCGGAGTGTCTAGCATAAATACTAACTTCGAAAAAAGAAATGTATGCAGTATTTATTTCATTCACATTGACACGGTGCATGATGGATATTTAATAGATAATTTTACTAAATAAATTTTTTTTTTTGTTTTTCAATAAAATCGACTTGTAATAAAACTGTAATTTGTGATATATCTCCAATATATAATAGTATTTGCAAGGAAAATGTTGTGTTGGACTCATCAAAATTATAGTTTTATTCCAAAGAATATATATAAATCCAAATATTTATCAAATTGCTGTATTCTCAAGAAAAACTAGTACATAAACATGACTTACATTTTCTTCCTAAATAATCCAGAAATAAAAAACAATATTTCTTTAGTAGCAGTATAAACTATTGATTAAATATGCCAATCAATTTCAAAGGCAGCGTACAAGTAAGAATAATATTTCGAAAAATATCCTGAGTGTGACTATCCTTTCGGATTTCTCACACGATCGTATTCCACCCATGGAATTTAGTTCTATTTGTATCACGATCGTTATAAAAATGAAAAATCTGATGTGGGCAGCACATGACTTTCCCTGCAGACTTATATCCACGTTCTCTTTATTATATTTAAATTTAATTCACTTTTCATTCAATTTTCGTTCCCATTCAGTAACTGAACTTATTTTCAAAGGTGGCTTAGAGAAAATATGAAAAAACTGAAATATCTCGAGAACGACTGGTCCTAGTGTAATGGAGTTGGTCTTATTCTTTTCTTGTTAAAAATTACGTATAAAACAAGTATTTAATGGATATATTTGAGCATACGTAGTTTTTTATTTTAGATTTTGGCGATTTTTGAGGGCCATTTCGTAAAAAAAGGCAGGTTGTTCTTTTCCGAATCGTACCAAAATCTAATCAGCACCAGATCATTCTACAAGTAATTTATATACAAAAATTTTGTGAAATTTTTTCAATTAGTATTTTAGATAGAGTGGATACATGAAATTTTTACGGGCCATTTGGCACAAAAAAAAGGCGGGTTCTGTTTTTACAAATCCTACCAAAAGCTAATCAGCACAAGGGTCTCACCCAAGTGACTTACATACAAAATTTTATGAAATTCGGTCCTTTAGTTTTTGAGTTAGAGTGCTACATACATTGTACATACACACAGACAGACAGACACACAGACAGACAGACACACAGACAGACAGACAGACAGACACACAGACAGACACACAGACACACACACACAGACGTCACGCTAACAATAGTTTATTCGTATTCTAGGGTCTCGAAACGTGTAGATCCGTCGAAAACTCGAGTTGAGATTTTCGGCATGATTCCAATACTTTCCCTATACATTACCATGTATTGCAGGGAAAGTAAAAAAATCTGTTTTGTGTACCACATGACTTTCCCTGCAGACTCAAATTCATTTTTCCTTTATATCTTTAATAATCCATTAGATTCAGTTTAATTGTACAAAATAACACTAAATTGCATTTATAATTCAATTTTTGTTTTTATTTGGTAATTGGACACCCGAAAGCGGCGTGACAAAAATGCAAGAAATCTCAAATATCTTGAGAACAGTTAGTGCTAAAGTAATGGAATAGGTTAGATTTTTTTCCTCGACAAAAATTGCGTATAAAACAAGAATTTAATTTATACATTTGAGCATACATAGTCTTTTTTTTTTACTTTGGCGATTTTTGCGGGCCATTTCGTAAAAAAAGCAGGCAGGTTGTTCTTTTCTGAATCGTACTAAAATCTAATCAGCACTAGAGTATCCCACAAGAAACCTATCTAACAAATTTTGTGAAATTTGGTCAATTAGTATTTTAGGTAGAGTGGATATATTAAATTTTACGGGACATTTCGCAGAAAAGGCGGGTTCTGTTTCCTGAAACGTACCAAACACTAATCAGCCCCAAGGTTACACTCAAGTGACTTACCTACCAAATTTTATGAAATTTGGTTCATTAGGTTTTGAGTTAGAGTGGATACATACATTGCACAGACAGACAGACAGATAGACAGACACACTGATACACACACACAGAGACGTCACGCTAAACATAGTTTTTTCATATTCTAGAAGTTTCAAAACGTGTAGATCCATGGAGAACTCGAGTTGCGATTTTCGGCATGATTCCAATACGTTCCCTATACATTACCATGTATTACAAGGAAAATAAATATAATATATAATTCTACTTCTAGAAGCTGAATAACGTTGTCTAAAATAGGGATAAAAATAATGAGAAAACATTTAAATATATGTGGTTATATCACTATTTTTGCTCTCTCTTTTCAGAGATGAATCAATGAGTAATATATATACACAAAATATAGTGTACACTCTTTAGTAACGATAAAGGCTTAACTTAAAATAAAAGTTATTCTAAACTGAACTCTTCAATTTAATTAGAAAAGTATACAACTTTAATTTAAATAAAATATTTACGAAGATTACAATGCAAATTTAATCATTGTGACAAAATATGTCCATTGAACCATATAAGAAACACTGAAAAAATCTAATAAAAAGCCGTATTTTTATACTAAACATATTCATGTTTCGTACTGCATAAATGTAACTGCATAAATTGTAATGCCACTGTACTTGCAAAACCACAAGTTTATGGTTATATATGAAGCACTGGATGGATGTAATGCTGTAATTAGAACTATTAGATAAGAGCAATAGAAATACAATGTAAAGTACAATTCAAAATCACAAGTATCACTTAATGTATTACGTGCCATCAGCCATATACATGACATATTTTGATGTAGGACTACTGGGTTGCTTCCTTTACCCCCTGAGTATGCCTCAGTCTATCTCGGCAACCGTGAGCAAAGCATAACTGTTCGTGGTATCGTGCTAAAAAGATTTATTCTAATATATAAATAATATTTTGCAGTGGTTTGAAGTGAACATCTTAAAAATTGGTTTCCTGTAAACTGGTGAAAATGTTTGTCATTATCACGATTTATCTGGACAACCGTGAGTGCAAAATGGCTGTGCTTTGTATCATTTTAAAACTGTCGATGAGATATATTCAAATACATATAAAATATATCGCAGTGGTTTAAGTTCAAATTTTAAAATCTGTTTTCGTATGAAAGAATTAACATGTTCTACAATCTCGCGGAATTCACAGAATGAAAGCAAGCAAAATTAGAGAAAATCAAAATGAAAGTCAGGGACAATGTAATGAGGAATGTTCGAAGTCCAAGAAAACTGCAGCCCAAGGAACTAGAGAATATAGAGAACACAATTAATTAAATTCTTCGAAATCATAATCGTCTGCATTTCTATGATTTGGAAATCATGATTCTACACTCCATACTGACGGATCAGTCAGAACATTACTTTCAGTTGTTCTCTTTACATCTTTATTTTTACTTCTCTACAGTGCTTAGTATATGTAAAACAAAAGTACAGTGCTGGGGTCAAAAATTAGAAAAAAATAAACTAAGGAGCAAGTGATGAAGAATGTAAGAAGTCCAAGAAAACTGCAGCTCAACGAAATAGTGATTATAGAGAACACAATAAAGTAAATTCTTCGAAATCAAGATTTTAACTGGTTGTGATTAAGAATTTAATTGATTTAATTAATAACAAAAATGTAGTGCTGGCGTCAAAATTAGAAATAAATAATCAAAGGAGTAAGTGACGAGGAATGTAAGAAGTCCAAGGAAACTGCTGGCCAACGAACTAGAGAATAAAGATAATGCAAGTAATTAAATTCTTCGAAATCAGGAATTTAATTAATTGTGTTCAAGAATTTAATTGATTTTATTAATAACAAAAGTACAGTGCTGGGGTCAAAATTAGAAATAAATAATCAAAGGACCAAGTGATGAGGATTGTAAGACGTCCAAGAAAACTGCAGTCCAACGAACTAGAGAATAATGAGAATACAATTAATTAAATTCTTCGAAATCATACTCGTTTTTATCTCTCTGATCTGTAAATCGTAGTTCTACGCTCTAAACTGACGACTGAATCAGAACATTATTTTCAGTTGTTCTCTTTACATCTTTAGTTTAACTTCTCTACAGTGCTTAGTATATGTAAAACAAAAATATAGTACTGGGGTCAAAAATTAGCAAAAAATAAACTAAGGAGCAAGTGATGAGGATTGTAAGACGTCCAAGAAAACTGCAGTCCAACGAACTAGAGAATAATGAGAATACAATTAATTAAATTCTTCGAAATAATACTCGTTTTTATCTCTCTGATCTGTAAATCGTAGTTCTACGCTCTAAACTGACGACTGAATCAGAACATTATTTTCAGTTGTTCTCTTTACATCTTTATTTTAACTTCTCTACAGTGCTTAGTATATGTAAAACAAAAATATAGTACTGGGGTCAAAAATTAGCAAAAAATAAACTAAGGAGCAAGTGATGAGGATTGTAAAACGTCCAAGAAAACTGCAGTCCAACGAACTAGAGAATAATGAAAATACAATTAATTAAATTCTTCGAAATCATACTCGTTTTTATCTCTCTGATCTGTAAATCGTAGTTCTACGCTCTAAACTGACGACTGAATCAGAACATTATTTTCAGTTGTTCTCTTTACATCTTTATTTTAACTTCTCTACAGTGCTTAGTATATGTAAAACAAAAATATAGTACTGGGGTCAAAAATTAGCAAAAAATAAACTAAGGAGCAAGTGATGAGGAATGTAAGAAGTCCAAGAAAACTTCAGCTTAAATAACTAGAGAATATAGAGAACACAATAAATTAAATTCTTCGAAATCAAGGATTTAATTGGTTGTGATTAAGAATTTAATTGAGTTAATCTATATAAATAAAAATGAAAATCTGTCTGTCTGTCTGTCTGTCTGTCTGTCTGTTTGTCACACCATCACGGGAGAACGGCTGAACCGAATTTGATGAAATTTTGTGGGTAGCCCAGAAATAGCCCCACTTAAAATTATATCTGTGTTTTGAAGTTTCTACGACCAGTGGTTCTCGAGATATTAGTAAAAAACGAAATTTTCGTTTGTCTCATCATCACGGAAAAACGGCTGAACCGAATTTAATGAAATTTGGTGAATAGCCTTGAAATATCCCCCCATAAATTTTGTCCAAGTTTCGAGTTTCTAAGACCTGGGGTTGTCGAGATATTAATGAAAAACGGAACTTTTTCCTAGGAGTTCTACTCCCTAACTCCGTGGTTTATCCAAACGAAAAGCTTGAAAATCGTTTGAAAGTGAATTAAAATTAATCTCTGAGTTTGATGGGAGATTTTTTGCGTTAATTAGTCACTTTCTGAAAAAATGAATTGTTTGAAACATGATTTAAAGGGGAAATCTATCTCCATGGTTCATGGTTTATTTAAAACAAGCTTTTACGGAACAATGAGAAGTATAGAGAAATCAAAATCGTTATTTAATTTCGCAGTTTATGTTATAAGACATGACATATTTAACATGTTATAAGATTCTATCTTATATCATGTTACTCAGAAACGCAATTAAATTAAATCTGTCTGTTAATTTTAATAATTATTTTTTCGATTTGAATAATAAATAAATGGATATAAAAATATATTTTAGAAAAGAACGATTTGATTTTTCTTATAGCATTTTTGACTGGATAATATCAATTACGGTCTTCAGGTTTAAAAATTATTATTATTTATATTTTCGGGGATTATTGATTCAAGGATTATTGATATTTTCAAGTTATTATGCAATTATTTTATTATGACAAAAATTGTTTAAACTCATATATTGTATGTTGTACGAATCTTCTACAAATACACGTGTATATCTTTTAATCTACGAGAATATAAGTAGTACAGGTATATTGACATATGTTTTGATATATATTGGCATATATTGGAATCAATTACGACCTTCTGGTATAAAGAGTACGGATATTATTGATGTTTTCAATTTATTACGTCATCTCTTTTATTTTGGCAAATATTTTTGAGACGCATATTGTAATACGGGTAATCTTCTATTAACACATTGGCATATTTTCTGATCTGCGACAATATAATTAGTACGGGGTTGCATATATTCATTCAATTCCTATTTTTTCTTCTGTAAATTTGCTTACAAAAGGGGGCAGGATGTTTTATTCTTCAGATCTGATCGTGAAGATAATTTTGCATAGTGAGAACATATATTCTTAAACTTCTCTTTAGGAGCAATAAATTTAATATTTTAACAGAATTTGCACATGATTGCGAACTATAAGTTTCTTTAAATTATACACTCCGTACGAATAACGGGTGTGCTGTTAGTGGTTAATAAATTTTAACATTTTAGGAGGATATATCATGTTGCTCGACATCGCAATTAAATTAAATGTGTTTGTTAATGTTTTTATTATTTTTTTTCGATTTAAATAATAAATAAATGGATAAATGGATATAAAAGTATATCTTATGAATGGACGGTTTGATTTTTCTTTTAATTATATTAATTGCTGACTGCGTACATCAATTTCATTTATTTTGGCAAAGAGTTTTCAAGCTTATATCGTATTTAGCTACTAAACTCATATATTGTGTTTAGCCAATAAATTCATATAGCCGATTGTTGAAAGAGAAAAAGAGTAGAGCGGGTATATCTTCTAATACAATTGTAGTGTATTCATTTAGTATATTGAAACGGGATAAGAATGTTTCATTCAGATCTGCAAATTCAAAGCTACGAATTTGGAGGGATATCGCTAATTTGACAACTTTTCTTAAACTTTGCCAAATTGACGGAAATGTCGCCAAATTGATATAAACGACACACAAACAGCTGCCATAAACCTTCGGGTTGGTCGTGTGGCTTGGGTCTTCTACATATCAATGAAATTTTTTTTTTTTGTTAGAAGAGAGTACTGAAATGATGTTTGGTTAGCATTTATCTGTCAGACCAACCATCCTACTTAGTAATACATTTAGCGAATTTTTAAAATGTCACCAAATTGATAAAAATGTTTTCAAATCTATAAAAATATCTTGAAATTGATAAAATTGCGCTACATAAATGATATTAATTGTTTTTTGTTAGGGGATAGTATTGTGATGATATTTCGTCAATTTGTCGCAAAGTGGAACTGTCAGTTCTACAGTCCCACTTGGCGATAAATTTGGCGATTTTTTAAATTGTCGCTAATTTGACGAAATTGTCGCCAAATGTTCCATAGAAATATAACTATTTAGACGATATTTTTTCTACCAATTTATTTGAAGCAAATGATATCATGTCGCTTAGCAACGGATTTAAATCCAATGTGTTTATGCGGCAGACGATTTTTATTAAATCCTTTCCGATTTGAATAATGAAGATATGTATATAAAATAAATTTCATTGCCATTTCATTTTGGACTGGATAATATCAATTATACTCTTCAGGTTTAAACATTATTATTATTGATATTTTCCGGAATTATTGATTCAGTGATTATTGATATTTTTAAGTTATTACGCCATTGTTTTATTGCGGCAAAAATTGCTGACACACGCATATTGTACGTTGTACGAGTAATCTTCTAGGAATGCACGGGTATATCTTCTAACCTACGAGAATATAAGTAGTACAGGTATATTGGCATATATTTTGACATATATTGGCATATATATTGGAATCAAGTACAGTCTTCTGGTATGAAGATTACGGGGATTAATTATATATTCAATTTATTACGTCGTCTGTTGTATTTTACCAAAAAACATTTGAGACTCATATTGCAAAGCGGGTAATTTTCTACTAATAATCGGACATTATAAGTAGTACGTGTATATCTTCCCATATAATTTTAGCACTTTAATTTTGACATATATTGGAATAAATGACTGTCTTCAGATTTAAAGATTACGGGTTTATTGGTATTTTCAATTTATACATGTAATCTACTAATACAGGTTATATTTTCTAATATTCGCGTATATAATTAGTACGGGTCCCATACAATTTTAACGCTTTTA
Organism: Amaurobius ferox; assembly: GCA_951213105.1. NCBI lineage: Eukaryota > Metazoa > Arthropoda > Arachnida > Araneae > Amaurobiidae > Amaurobius > Amaurobius ferox. The sequence continues at coordinate 53,176,357 of OX578137.1, forward strand.
TTTTGCATATATTGATTCAATTCCATATTTTTTTTTTATATTTGCTTACATAAGGGGTCCAAGATGTTTCATTCTTCAGATATGTCCATGAAGATAATTTTATATAGCGAGAACAGAGATTCTTAAACTTCTTTTTAGGAGCATTATCTATATAAATAAAAATGAAAATCTGTCTGTCTGTCTGTCTGTCTGTCTGTCTGTCTGTCTGTCTGTCTGTTTGTCACACCATCACGGGAGAACGGCTGAACCGAATTTGATGAAATTTTGTGGGTAGCCCAGAAATAGCCCCACTTAAAATTATATCCGTGTTTTGAGTTTCTACGACCAGTGGTTCTCGAGATATTAGTAAAAAACGAAATTTTCGTTTGTCTCATCATCACGGAAAAACGGCTGAACCGAATTTAATGAAATTTGGTGAATAGCCTTGAAATATCCCCCCATAAATTTTGTCCAAGTTTCGAGTTTCTAAGACCTGGGGTTGTTGAGATATTAATGGAAAACGGAACTTTTTCCTAGGAGTTCTACTCCCTAACTCCGTGGTTTATCCAAACGAAAAGCTTGAAAATCGTTTGAAAGTGAATTAAAATTTAATCTCTGAGTTTGATGGGAGATTTTTTGCGTTAATTAGTCACTTTCTGAAAACATGAATTGTTTGAAAGATGATTTAAAGGGGAAATCTATCTCCATGGTTCATGGTTTATTTAAAACAAGCTTTTACGGAACAATGAGAAGTATAGAGAAATCAAAATCGTTATTTAATTTCGCAGTTTATGTTATAAGACATGACATATTTAACATGTTATAAGATTCTATCTTATATCATGTTACTCAGAAACGCAATTAAATTAAATCTGTCTGTTAATTTTAATAATTATTTTTTCGATTTGAATAATAAATAAATGGATATAAAAATATATTTTAGAAAAGAACGATTTGATTTTTCTTATAGCATTTTTGACTGGATAATATCAATTACGGTCTTCAGGTTTAAAAATTATTATTATTTATATTTTCGGGGATTATTGATTCAAGGATTATTGATATTTTCAAGTTATTATGCAATTATTTTATTATGACAAAAATTGTTTAAACTCATATATTGTATGTTGTACGAATCTTCTACAAATACACGTGTATATCTTTTAATCTACGAGAATATAAGTAGTACAGGTATATTGACATATGTTTTGATATATATTGGCATATATTGGAATCAATTACGACCTTCTGGTATAAAGAGTACGGATATTATTGATGTTTTCAATTTATTACGTCATCTCTTTTATTTTGGCAAATATTTTTTAGACGCATATTGTAATACGGGTAATCTTCTACTAACACATTGGCATATTTTCTGATCTGCGACAATATAATTAGTACGGGGTTGCATATATTCATGCAATTCCTATTTTTTCTTCTGTAAATTTGCTTACAAAAGGGGGCAGGATGTTTTATTCTTCAGATCTGATCGTGAAGATAATTTTGCATAGTGAGAACATATATTCTTAAACTTCTCTTTAGGAGCAATAAATTTAATATTTTAACAGAATTTGCACATGATTGCGAACTTTAAGTTTCTTTAAATTATACACTCCGTACGAATAACGGGTGTGTTGTTAGTGGTTAATAAATTTTAACATTTTAGGAGGATATATCATGTTGCTCGGCATCGCAATTAAATTAAATGTGTTTGTTAATGTTTTTATTATTTTTTTCGATTTAAATAATAAATAAATGGATAAATGGATATAAAAGTATATCTTATGAATGGACGGTTTGATTTTTCTTTTAATTATATTAATTACTGACTGCGTACATCAATTTCATTTATTTTGGCAAATTAGTTTTCAAGCTTATATCGTATTTAGCTACTAAACTCATATATTGTGTTTAGCCAATAAATTCATATAGCCGATTGTTGAAACAGAAAAAGAGTAGAGCGGGTATATCTTCTAATACAATTGTAGTGTTTTCATTTAGTATATTGAAACGGGATAAGAATGTTTCATTCAGATCTGCAAATTCAAAGCTACGAATTTGGAGGGATATCGCTAATTTGACAACTTTTCTTAAACTTTGCCAAATTGACGGAAATGTCGCCAAATTGATATAAACGACACACAAACAGCTGCCATAAACCTTCGGGTTGGTCGTGTGGCTTGGGTCTTCTACATATCAATGAAATTTTTTTTTTTTGTTAGAAGAGAGTACTGAAATGATGTTTGGTTAGCATTTATCTGTCAGACCAACCATCCTACTTAGTAATACATTTAGCGAATTTTTAAAATGTCACCAAATTGATAAAAATGTTTTCAAATCTATAAAAATATCTTGAAATTGATAAAATTGCGCTACATAAATGATATTAATTGTTTTTTGTTAGGGGATAGTATTGTGATGATATTTCGTCAATTTGTCGCAAAGTGGAACTGTCAGTTCTACAGTCCCACTTGGCGATAAATTTGGCGATTTTTTAAATTGTCGCTAATTTGACGAAATTGTCGCCAAATGTTCCATAGAAATATAACTATTTAGACGATATTTTTTCTACCAATTTATTTGAAGCAAATGATATCATGTCGCTTAGCAACGGATTTAAATCCAATGTGTTTATGCGGCAGACGATTTTTATTAAATCCTTTCCGATTTGAATAATGAAGATATGTATATAAAATAAATTTCATTGCCATTTCATTTTGGACTGGATAATATCAATTATACTCTTCAGGTTTAAACATTATTATTATTGATATTTTCCGGAATTATTGATTCAGTGATTATTGATATTTTTAAGTTATTACGCCATTGTTTTATTGCGGCAAAAATTGCTGACACACGCATATTGTACGTTGTACGAGTAATCTTCTAGGAATGCACGGGTATATCTTCTAACCTACGAGAATATAAGTAGTACAGGTATATTGGCATATATTTTGACATATATTGGCATATATATTGGAATCAAGTACAGTCTTCTGGTATGAAGATTACGGGGATTAATTATATATTCAATTTATTACGTCGTCTGTTGTATTTTACCAAAAAACATTTGAGACTCATATTGCAAAGCGGGTAATTTTCTACTAATAATCGGACATTATAAGTAGTACGTGTATATCTTCCCATATAATTTTAGCACTTTAATTTTGACATATATTGGAATAAATGACTGTCTTCAGATTTAAAGATTACGGGTTTATTGGTATTTTCAATTTATACATGTAATCTACTAATACAGGTTATATTTTCTAATATTCGCGTATATAATTAGTACGGGTCCCATACAATTTTAACGCTTTTATTTTGCATATATTGATTCAATTCCATATTTTTTTTTTATATTTGCTTACATAAGGGGTCCAAGATGTTTCATTCTTCAGATATGTCCATGAAGATAATTTTATATAGCGAGAACAGAGATTCTTAAACTTCTTTTTAGGAGCATTATCTATATAAATAAAAATGAAAATCTGTCTGTCTGTCTGTCTGTCTGTCTGTCTGTCTGTCTGTCTGTCTGTTTGTCACACCATCACGGGAGAACGGCTGAACCGAATTTGATGAAATTTTGTGGGTAGCCCAGAAATAGCCCCACTTAAAATTATATCCGTGTTTTGAGTTTCTACGACCAGTGGTTCTCGAGATATTAGTAAAAAACGAAATTTTCGTTTGTCTCATCATCACGGAAAAACGGCTGAACCGAATTTAATGAAATTTGGTGAATAGCCTTGAAATATCCCCCCATAAATTTTGTCCAAGTTTCGAGTTTCTAAGACCTGGGGTTGTTGAGATATTAATGGAAAACGGAACTTTTTCCTAGGAGTTCTACTCCCTAACTCCGTGGTTTATCCAAACGAAAAGCTTGAAAATCGTTTGAAAGTGAATTAAAATTTAATCTCTGAGTTTGATGGGAGATTTTTTGCGTTAATTAGTCACTTTCTGAAAACATGAATTGTTTGAAAGATGATTTAAAGGGGAAATCTATCTCCATGGTTCATGGTTTATTTAAAACAAGCTTTTACGGAACAATGAGAAGTATAGAGAAATCAAAATCGTTATTTAATTTCGCAGTTTATGTTATAAGACATGACATATTTAACATGTTATAAGATTCTATCTTATATCATGTTACTCAGAAACGCAATTAAATTAAATCTGTCTGTTAATTTTAATAATTATTTTTTCGATTTGAATAATAAATAAATGGATATAAAAATATATTTTAGAAAAGAACGATTTGATTTTTCTTATAGCATTTTTGACTGGATAATATCAATTACGGTCTTCAGGTTTAAAAATTATTATTATTTATATTTTCGGGGATTATTGATTCAAGGATTATTGATATTTTCAAGTTATTATGCAATTATTTTATTATGACAAAAATTGTTTAAACTCATATATTGTATGTTGTACGAATCTTCTACAAATACACGTGTATATCTTTTAATCTACGAGAATATAAGTAGTACAGGTATATTGACATATGTTTTGATATATATTGGCATATATTGGAATCAATTACGACCTTCTGGTATAAAGAGTACGGATATTATTGATGTTTTCAATTTATTACGTCATCTCTTTTATTTTGGCAAATATTTTTTAGACGCATATTGTAATACGGGTAATCTTCTACTAACACATTGGCATATTTTCTGATCTGCGACAATATAATTAGTACGGGGTTGCATATATTCATGCAATTCCTATTTTTTCTTCTGTAAATTTGCTTACAAAAGGGGGCAGGATGTTTTATTCTTCAGATCTGATCGTGAAGATAATTTTGCATAGTGAGAACATATATTCTTAAACTTCTCTTTAGGAGCAATAAATTTAATATTTTAACAGAATTTGCACATGATTGCGAACTTTAAGTTTCTTTAAATTATACACTCCGTACGAATAACGGGTGTGTTGTTAGTGGTTAATAAATTTTAACATTTTAGGAGGATATATCATGTTGCTCGGCATCGCAATTAAATTAAATGTGTTTGTTAATGTTTTTATTATTTTTTTCGATTTAAATAATAAATAAATGGATAAATGGATATAAAAGTATATCTTATGAATGGACGGTTTGATTTTTCTTTTAATTATATTAATTACTGACTGCGTACATCAATTTCATTTATTTTGGCAAATTAGTTTTCAAGCTTATATCGTATTTAGCTACTAAACTCATATATTGTGTTTAGCCAATAAATTCATATAGCCGATTGTTGAAACAGAAAAAGAGTAGAGCGGGTATATCTTCTAATACAATTGTAGTGTTTTCATTTAGTATATTGAAACGGGATAAGAATGTTTCATTCAGATCTGCAAATTCAAAGCTACGAATTTGGAGGGATATCGCTAATTTGACAACTTTTCTTAAACTTTGCCAAATTGACGGAAATGTCGCCAAATTGATATAAACGACACACAAACAGCTGCCATAAACCTTCGGGTTGGTCGTGTGGCTTGGGTCTTCTACATATCAATGAAATTTTTTTTTGTTTTGTTAGAAGAGAGTACTGAAATGATGTTTGGTTAGCATTTCTCTGTCAAACCAACCATCCTACTTAGTAATACATTTAGCGAATTTTTAAAATGTCACCAAATTGATAAAAATGTTTTCAAATCTATAAAAATATCTTGAAATTGATAAAATTGCGCTACATAAATGATATTATTTGTTTTTTGTTAGGGGATAGTATTGTGATGATATTTCGTCAATTTGTTGCAAAGTGGAACTGTCAGTTCTACAGTCCCACTTGGCGATAAATTTGGCGATTTTTTAAAATGTCGCTAATTTGACGAAACTGTCGCCAAATGTTCCATAGAAATATAACTATTTAGACGATATTTTTTCTACCAATTTATTTGAAGCAAATGATATCATGTCGCTTAGCAACGGATATAAATCCAATGTGTTTATGCAGCAGACGATTTTTATTAAATCCTTTCCGATTTGAATAATGAAGATATGTATATAAAATAAATTTCATTGCCATTTGATTTTGGACTGGATAATATCAATTATACTCTTCAGGTTTAAACATTATTATTATTGATATTTTCCGGAATTATTGATTCAGGGATTATTGATATTTTTAAGTTATTACGCCATTGTTTTATTGCGGCAAAAATTGCTGACACACGCATATTGTACGTTGTACGAGTAATCTTCTAGGAATGCACGGGTATATCTTCTAACCTACGAGAATATAAGTAGTACAGGTATATTGGCATATATGTTGACATATATTGGCATATATATTGGAATCAAGTACAGTCTTCTGGTATGAAGATTAAGGGGATTAATTATATATTCAATTTATTACGTCGTCTGTTGTATTTTACCAAAAAACATTTGTGACTCATATTGCAAAACGGGTAATCTTCTACTAATAATCGGACATTATAAGTAGTACGTGTATATCTTCCCATATAATTTTAGCACTTTAATTTTGACATATATTGGAATAAATGACTGTCTTCAGATTTAAAGATTACGGGTTTATTGGTATTTTCAATTTATACATGTAATCTACTAATACAGGTTATATTTTCTAATATTCGCGTATATAATTAGTACGGGTCCCATACAATTTTAACGCTTTTATTTTGCATATATTGATTCAATTCCATATTTTTTTTATATTTGCTTACATAAGGGGTCCATGATGTTTTATTCTTCAGATATGTCCATGAAGATAATTTTATATAGCGAGAACAGAGATTCTTAAACTTCTTTTTAGGAGCATTATATTAAATATTTTAACAGAATATTTTGATTAAACATGTCATTTAGTATACTATAAGAATTTGGGCGTGATTATGAATTTCAAGTTTCTTTATATTATATACTCCGTACGAAGAACGGGTATGCTGCTAGTATTAAATATTTTAACAGAATATTTTGATTAAACATGTCATTTAGTATACTATAAGAATTTGGGCATGATTATGAATTTCAAGTTTCTTTATATTATATACTCCGTACGAAGAACGGGTATGCTGCTAGTCTATATAAATAAAAATGAAAATCTGTCTGTCTGTCTGTCTGTCTGTCTGTTTGTCTGTCTGTTTGTCCCATCATCACGGGAGAACGGCTGAACCGAATTTGATGAAATTTTGTGGGTAGCCTGGAAATAGTCCCACTTAAAATTTAGTCCATATATGGAGTTTCTACAATCAATGGTTCTCGAGATATTAGTAAAAAACGATATTTTAGTTTGTCTCATCATCACGGGAGAACGGCTGAATCGAATTTGATGAAATTTTGTGGATAGCCTTTAAATAGCCCCCCATAAATTTAGCCCAAGTTTCGAGTATCTAAGACCAGGGGTTGTCGAGATATTAATGAAAAACGAAACTTTTTCTTAGGAGTTCTCCTCTCTAACTCCGTGGTTTATCCAAACGAAAAGCTTGAAAATCGTTTGAAAGTGAATTAAAATTGTATCTCAGAGTTTGGGGGGAGATTTTTTGCACTAATTAGTCACTTTCTGAAAACATCAATTGTTTGAAACATGATTTAAATGGGAAATCTATCTCCTTGGTTTATATTATACAAGCTTTTACTGAAGAACGAAAAGTATAAAGAAATAAAAATGGCTATTAAATTTTGCATTTTATGAGGAAGATTCTATCTTATATCATGTTGCTCGGCAACGGAATGAAATTAAATGTGTTGTTAATATTTATTTTTATTTTTTCTATTTGAATATTAAATAAATGAATGTAAAAATATATTTTTAAATGAACGGTTTGATTGTTCATTTAATTATATAAATTGCCGACCGCGTACATGACTTTCATTTACTTTAGCAAAGTGGTTTCCAGCTCATATATTGTGTTTAGCTAATAAACTCATATATTGTGTTTACCCAATAAATTCATTTAGCCGATTGTTGAAACAGAAAAAGATTAGAACGGGTGTATCTTATAATACAATTTTTCATTTAGTATAAACAAACGGGATCAGGGTATTTTATTCTTCAGATCTGCAAATTCAGAGCTACAAATTTAGCGGAATATCTCTAAATAACTTGGTAACTTCTCTTAAACTTCACAAAATTAGCGGAAATGTTTCCAAATTTGTAAAATTGGCGCAAATCAATGATTTACTTTTTAGAATAGAGTACTGAAATGATGTTTCGGTAGCATTTGTCGATCAATCCATCCATCCTACTTAGTAACACATTTAACGAATTTTTTTAATATCACGAAATTGATAAAAGTATTTGTGAGTCTATAAAAATATCCTGGAATTGATAAAATCGCGCTTAATAAATGAAAATAATTGTATTTTGTTAGGGGATAGTATTGTGATGATGTTTCGTCAATTTGTCGCAAAATGGGTCTATCTGTTTCTCAGTCCCACTTGGCGATAAATTTGGCGATTTTTTAAGTTATCGCTAAATTGACTAAAATGTCGCCAAACCTTCCATGGAGATCGCATTATTCAGACGATATGATTTCCATCAATTTATTTGAAGCAAATGATATCATGTCGCTTAACAACGGATCCAATGTGTTATGCGGTATACGATTTTATATTAAATCTTTTATGATTTGAATAATAAAGATAAGTATATAAAATAAATATCATTAACATTGCATTTTTGACTGGATAATATCAATTACGGCCTTCAGGTTTAAACATTATTATAATTGATATTTTCGGGGACTGTTGATTCAGGGATTATTGATATTTTCAAGTTATTATGCCATTGTTTTATTATGCCGAAAATTGTTGAAACTCATATATAGTACTTTGTACGAGTAATCTTCTACAAATGCATTATATCTTCTAATCTATGAGAATATAAGTAGTACAGGTATATTGGCATATATTTTGTTATATATTGGCATATATTGGAATCAATTTAGCCTTCTGGTATAAAGATTACGGGGATTATTGATATTTACAATTTATTACGTCATCTCTTTTATTTTGGCAAATATTTTTGAGACTCATATTGTAATACGGGGAATCTTCTACTAGCACACTGGCATATTTTCTAATCTGCGACAATATAAGTAGTACGGGGTTGCATATATTGATACAATTCTTTTTTTTTTGTAAATTTGCTTACAAAATGGGCCAGGATGTTTTATTCTTCAGATCTGCCCATGAAGACAATTTTGCATAGTGAGAACAGATATTCTTAAACTTCTCTTTAGGAGCAATAAATTTAATATCTTAACAGAATTTGCACATGATTGCGAATTATAAGTTTCTTTATATTATATATTCCGTACGAAGAACGGGTATGCTGCTAGTTAAAAATAAAAATATAGTGCTGGAGTCAAAATTAGAAATAAATAATCAAAGCAGTAAGTGACGAGAAATGCAAGAAGTCCAAGAAAACTGCAGTCCAACGAACTAGAGAATATAGAGAATACAATTAATTAAATTCTTCGAAATTATAATCGTCTGCATCTCTACGATTTGGAAATAATGTTCTATTCTCTAAACTGACGACTCAATTAGAACATTATTTTCAGTTGTTCTCGTTGCATATTTATTAACTTCCCTACAATGCTTAGTATATGTAAAACAAAAGTAAAAGTATTGGGGTAAAACATTAGAAATAAATGATCTGAATAACAAATTACCTATAACTTTTTTCCATTGTTTTAACCTTTATAATCGCTGACATTCTAAGCGGATCAACTTGCTTATTATTTCAGAAGTATAAAAACGTTTTAATTCCATTATATTCGTCTTATCAAAACTTTATACTTACTATATTAAACTTATTACAACCGCACAGAGCTTCAAAATTTATCCTGTCAAACTGCACTTTTATATTTATGCCTAAAATAGTAAACATTTCAAATATGGAAATTTAAAGCTCTGACAAAACTTACCGTCGCACAAGACTAAGTAAATAAAATTACTCGGAATAAAATTTACCAAGAGAATAATTTTTATTCCGGTTGTGATGATTTACTTATAAGATTCTCTTTTCAAAACGAACTCCCCTCCCTTTACTAAATCCATCTCCCCATTCTTCAAAACTGAAAACATTTCGAAGAATAAAAACCGCAACCTTGCAAGTTCATAAATAAAAGAAAAGCATAAAATATTTAATTCACCCAAAGATTAAATGTAGAATTATACGAGCGTAAAACTGGAAAAAAGAAACGAAACTTGATTTTTTTTCAGTTATTATTCATAAAATTGTTGGGAGGCCCATACGTGCTAGAGAGCATTAAATAAGTTTAAAAATTTCGCTGCTTTAACTTTTTTCTGTTTTATACGTCGAATTAGGTAAATTGATGCGTTTGGGAGATATTTGTTATTGCGAAAAGCAGTTTGCAAAAACACTCTGATTTATTTTGAAACAAATATGGGTTATAGTGAAATATAAACTATTTTTTAAGTACTATTGAAGTTGGAGTAGAAGTATACATATTTCGATTTTGGTGAATATTCTATCCTTGAGTATTTCTATTATGCTTTAGTGTGGCCAACATAGGTAAACTAATACAGGCTTATTAAAAATTCACATACATAAAATTTTAAAAGTATTAAAGTACGGAAAAATGAAAATAACAGAGCCTTTAATGGTAATCTCATAAGAATTGATAGAGATATAACTCACACATTGATTGACACACACGCTAAAATACTCATACACTAACATAACATACATACACACACATACTAGCATACACACATACTAGCATACACATACACACTAACATACATGCACACACTAACATACATACACTAACATACGCACACACTAACATACGCACACACTAACATACGCACACTTACATGCACACACCTATATATTACGTACTATGTAGTATGTAGATAAAGTAAGAAGATATAATAAGGAAATGGCGTTTTAAACATTCTCTTTTAAAGTCATTGAATATTTAATAATAATAAATGCAACGTCATTTTTTATCAGCAAGTTTTTGAGATATTTAAGCTAAAAACTATGGCGTTCTATTTCAGAGACCTTATAAGAGGAAATAATCTATTACAACATTTCATGATGTATAACACTGCTTTTATTACATTAGTATTGCTGCGCATGATATTACAGTTTTTAAGGGGAATTAATAATCAATGATCAATAACTTCATTTTAGTTTAACTGATAAATATTATTAAAAATAGCTCCTTAGTAAGAATAAATACAGTAAAAAAACGCATTTCATAAAAATAAAAATTAATAAGAAATTGAAACTGAAATAACGTTCTGTCAGTTGACATTTACTTTTAAAAGCAAAATATTTTTTACAAGCAAAAAAAGTACGGGCGGAATAAAACAAACATGAAATGTAATCATTTATTTCTGCATTTTGAATTTTTTATTTAGAAATTCTTCTGTGTTTTAGAGCATGAAATGAGTTTAGAACTCCATGTTGTCTCTTTTTGTCAGAATTAGCGCAAGTCAGGAAATTGACTAATATAAATAAACTCATTCCATATATTATGATATGATTTATAAAATTTCATTCTTATCTGCACTTGCACAGGAATGTATGTAGAACATAAATCTCCTTGATATATTGCTTGTTTCTGCAGTAAATTGAAATGTCAAAATGGAGGTGCGTTGCTAAAATGTGTCTCAACTCCGTTGACACTGAATCATTTTTTTTACATAAATAAGATACAATATATTATATCTTACTTAATAAAGGAAGATGTTTCTGTGTGTGTTTTTGCGGGTGCATGTCCGTGTGTGTGTGCGTGCGTGTGTGTGTGTATGTGTTTGTGTGTGTATCTCTGTGTGTGTATGTGTGTGTGCGCGTGTCTCTCTGTGTATGTATCTATCTCTCTCTCTCTGTGTATACACGTGTGTGTCTCTATGTGTATGTGTGTGTGTGTGTGTGTGTGCGTATGTTGAGTGTGTGTGTGTGTCTCTGTGT
>OX578137.1:53193235-53425735 GCA_951213105.1 Amaurobius ferox
AAAATATAATTATAGAAAATAACAAAGTGAAGAAGTTTAGGAAAGTTTATAAAATTTGTTTGAGTTGATAGATTAGTAATATAAGCATTATACATAGCTAAAATTACATCATATAGATTTGAGATCTTAATATTATTAAAAAGATCTTTAAAATCAAAAGTTTAAAATTCTATTAGTTTTCTAAGAGATGTTAATTTATTCTTTAATGCTTTACTATTATTTAGAATACGGTAATTATTGCTTGACTGACGTAGACTAATATACTTCTTCTGGTCTGGATTATTCCCACGTGGTATTCAGCGAGGTAAGCGTACAGATTGTAGCATGTGGGGGAATCATTTGAAGATTATTCACGGTGACGACCTTTCGACATGTGAGTTGCTCTTTTTTGCAAATTCGTATATTTGTGCGCTATATTTTTCATGTTCATGTCTATGTGGTATTTTATATTTCATGTTTATGTGGTATTTTATGTTATATAATTGAATTTATCCCATTTGTTTTTTTCTGTTATTCCGTTGTTGGGCACAGATTGCATAATATTTTAACCACGTGTTTTTATGCAATCATAGAAACAACGGATTTTAGTATATCTGTCTAGAATGTGCCCCTGAAGACGTTTCTGGCAGATATACTATTTTTTAATATATTTTCCTTATCCTGGCCTCTCCGTGCTCTGCTTTTTCGGCCCTTCCTCGTTGCTTTTTGCTTTTCACACACGCTTTTATTTTGCTCGCGGTTAGATACTGTGGTTACTGATTCACACTCTTGCACTTTAGTTATTGTTATTTTAATATATATATATATATATATATATATATATATATATATATATATATATATATATATATATATATATATATATATATATATATATATATATATATATATATATATATATATATATATATATATATCCTGCTTATTTAGTAAATAGTATAGTTAATAAGTTTCGATTAGCCTAAAATTCTCTTATTCTCCCCTTATTATCTTATTTTAGCCGTACTTCTTCATTCTCTTGAAATTATATTTTCATCTTTTTATCTTGAAGCTTTAACTGTTGAATAACTCATTTTATTGCTTTTGCGCAGTGCTGGTTTTATTATTCTCTTTGGCAACAGCAAATCACATCTTTTCTTTTTGGCATATGGCAACATTGCTCTAGTCATATTTTGCTCGTCATGGTTGCGATGATGAGGTGTGTTTTGAGGTATTTATGTTTCCTTTATTGTTCCATTCTATATGCTTGTCGTCCATATAACACAAGTTTATAGATAAAATCTATCTTGTGTTTCAGAAACAAGCATTTTTGTGTTCATTTCGAGAGGATATATGGACCCGTTGAGAATTTTTTCGAAATGAACGTATCGTAAGCCTAAATCTCTTCCATGTGCAAGCTTTTTTGCTTGATTTTTTTGTTTTCTTATTTGCATTACTCATTTTTGAAAATTGTTGATTGTCTTTGTCTTTATGACCTGCATTACGCTTTATTATTTCCTCTATATGTCTTAATTTCTTATATTTCTCTGTATTTTGTAGAAAATTTTGGAATAGTGTATTATGAGTTACTACATACATTCTAACTTTGGATTTACTAATTTATATATATATATATATATATATATATATATATATATATATATATATATATATATATGTATTTGTATATATATATAATAGAAGTGTCTGTCATGTAGTTGAAACTTAAATTGTATTATATAACATGAGTTCAGAGTGATCCAAAATTCCATCTTATGTACGTTAAACATATCTCGAATTTCAAAGCTTAAGAATGTTTCACTATCAAACAGAATTTCGTCTAGAAAGAAGATTCCAGATTTAGCTGTGTCCCTAAATATAGGCCTCAATTAAATTCAGAAAATTTTAGAACAAATTTATCGGGTCAGAAATTTATTACCGCCAAGCCATCGCCGAGAGCTCCTTCCATATCCCTAAAGACTTAAAAATTATGCGGACCTTAATGAAAAACTCAGCAAAAAAGTATAATTTTCGAAAAATGATATTTTTATGCGAATAGAAAATTACGTCTTCTCATTTAATGCCCCAGACTCGTGAGGAAATCGATTTTCGTAGTTTGCTGCATTTGAACGACTTTTTGGACCTGGGTTTGCATTTATCACGATGAAATATGGGACTAAAACGGCATAGGTAGAGAACGCCATATCACTTATTACCAGCCATTTTAACCGCATTACTTATTATTAGACATTTTAACCGAATTACTTATTACTAGTCATTTTTACCGCACTTCTTGTATTCTCCAATGGCTAGTAGGTATTATATGTGACACTGCACACATTGTAAATATTGAATATAACTTTTCTGAATAACAAAAACCTTTTTAGATTTAAGCAAAAAATGCCGCACATATTATAATTATGATAACATGTTGTATTGAATCTTTTTCCCCCCGCTTGATAAAATGATTTAATTGTATAATTTTTCGAAAGGATGGAAAGGGATATAAAATTGTATTTTTAATATTTCTTACTCGCAAACATCTTGAATATTATTTAGACGCGACAAAATTATTTTATTACTGCGAAACGATTTTCAGCAATGCGACAAATTATATCGCATTATATAAATAAAATCATTTATTTTTCGCTGTTTTTTTATTGTTGGTAGCGAATGGATATTAAACTGCATATGTATTACATTTGAGACCCAAAGCCGTATAAGATTTTTGAAAATTCTTTTGTTTTATCACCCTTAATTCGAGTTTTCAAAATTTCAGGAATTTGCCGTTGCCCTGGAAGCTAAGCCGGATAAAATGAGAAACACACCATGATTCTGGCTCGATTGAAAGCTTTCAATAATTTTGAAAATTGGCTTGAGGAGATTTTATTATCTATCTCTTTGCACTGACACCTTTAATTTGAATTTACAAAATTTCAGATTTTCCTATTAGTCTAGAAGGGACAGTTTAAATGACATCAGAGATTCTAGCTTTAGTTCAAGTGTTAAATAACTTTCACCTGGGGCTAAATATAACATGGCGAAATTTCGCCCCAGATTGTTAAAATATCGTGAAAATTGCAGAAATTACACCAATTTAACGAAATGCAGGCCAAATTAATGAATTATTTATAAAAATATTTGAATATATTGACTATATTGCTTATTGCGGATGTTATATCGATATTAATAATTGTTAATTTATAATTACGTGAAATATAAATTAAATGGATACTGAGACACAATCCGGAAAAGCGCATGAAACCATCAACAATCCATTCAACATGAAACCATCATGCCGCAGATCTCATACATCATTATTTCAGAGTAAAAGAAGTAAATTCATTTCATTATATAGAGAAACTCATGTGCTAACCGCATCGTATTACTTTTTAACACATATTACTTTTTAACATTTTTCAACGTAGTTGAAAAGTGTTTATGACTTTATTCATTCTGGCTGTATGTCTGCCAGTCTTTCCGTTCGCATGATAACTGTCGTAAAAATGACTTTATCAAAATGAAATTTTAATATGTTGTTGAGACGGTCTGTGGTACGTATGGGTATGTAAATGAATAATATCACACAATTAGTTTTGAATTGAATCCGGGATGAAAAAGTGAAATACATTGAAAGCTATGGGTCCTAATTTTTCAAACAGTTTTAAGCCAAAATTCTCGAATTGCGCAGAAAATTTCAAGAAATACTCAAATTATTCTATAAAATATATAAAAAAATCAGCAAAATATGTTTGGTTGTTTCATAAATAAAAATTAAAGTAATAATTACACCCATATTATACGAAGATATCAGATGACTCACTTCAAAATAAAATATGGCATCCATATTTTTTCTCTAGTGTAAAAATCGTGATTTTTAAATTTCTTTTAAATTTATATTTAGTGTTGCATCCGTCCTAAAACCACCTTATTTTCTGTGCATCTATATTCTGTGCTAACACAATTACAATATATTTGAGTTTAAATGATCATCAAACATTGATTATTTCTACAATGAAGCGTAATTTTAATGGATGCAGAATGTAAACAAGATATATTATGATGAGTTGTACAAGAATTGCTGAATCTTTTTCACTCAAAATTACTTAGATCTGAAGTCTAGAATAAAGGTGATATGAATAAAATACTTATTGCTTTAGATTCAAACAATTTATATTTCAATGATGTCATTTGAATAAAGTTCATTTTTGTATGAAGTTTTATGTTTTCAAATATAATAAATTATTGTAATACTGTGATAATTTAAAATATATCAACCCTGAATATATCGCATTTTAGAGATGTTTTAATAAATTTACATTTCAGTTGGAAAGTGTTTTTTAATCAATGCTTTATGCATGATTGATTTTTCTTGTTATTTTATTCTAAAACATTTTGATAGGATTCCATTTTGAATGTTAAAATATAAGATATTTATAGAAGCGTAATTATTATATTATTATCAGACAGGAAAATAGTGTTGTAAAATTTAATTATTTACAAATATCGATATGGATCACAAATTCACTTGAGTCTTATTTCTAATTTAACTTTGTTTATTCTCAATTGCAGAAATAAAATAATTTAATTTGTAATCTAACAATGCGACGAATTTCTGCATTCGTAAATCTCTATGGAAAACTTGGATAAAAATGCTATCAATTGCTTTATTTTCCGGATAAAAGAAATTTAACAAAGGGGGAATATAATGTTACCGAAGCACACTTTTCGAAGAAATTTTAAAATTTTAATATATATTAAAATGTGATTTTATTCATTTTAAATGTTTTTACATTCAATTGGATATTATTACGTTGGTTTGGGTTCGAGATCGTAATAGTGTAGAAAGCCCAGACCATCCGACTCGTCCAAGGACTTAGAGCACTTTTGTGGATGGCCGGGAGATCGTAATAGTGTGTAAAAAATTCTGCGTCCAACACGTAACCCACTATTTTTGCAATTTGGCGTCCACTTATAACAAAACGTGAGTCCAAAATAATAAACATTAATTATAGACTATTTATTAAAGACGCATTTTATTAACTTTAGGTAATCATTTCTTTCGACAAACATATATTTTTCATTAAGACCTTCAATTAATAATTTTACAATTTCTATTAAATGGCAATTTTACGTGGAGACCAGTGTGATAACAAAGCGCGAGTTATAATAAACTGATTCCTTATAAATGCGAATTTCTCATGAGTGAGAAAGGCGTGCATGTTGTGGATGCCATACTTATTGTAGGATCCGTTTCTGTAATCATCTTGGGCAGGATTATATTTTGGGCTTGCCTTCGTCCTTGTTTCCAAATCGACGTTTATTTGAAGACTTATCTTTTACGTCCATCATCAACTTCTTACTCACAGACAACCACACGGCTCACCAACTTTTTCTCGAAAATATTTCCATTTCTCCTCCCATTTCTTGTACGGAAACTTGGGTTGCTCTACTGGTTGACGGTTGTCTCCACTTGGATGCATCTTTTGTGTTACGTATCGTCGGCAATCTGCGTTTGTAATCATTTGCACTTCCATGCATTAGCTGTTGACATCTCTAGCCTCATAGTTTCTTGTTTTCATAGTAGATTAAATATAAACTCATAAATTTAAAAATAAAACGTTTATGGTATTTGAATTATAAAAAAATACTGAATTAATACTAATAAATAAATAATGCGATATTCCGAAGTAGAAGGTCACATAAAAAACAGTGATATGTGACATATTTGACCCTAATGCTATATTGACAATGTATAATGTGTAATGTATAAATAGGTATAATGTATAAATATATAACCTGTGTAATGTATAATCAGTACTCACCTTTTAATGCTAGTATAAATATTTGAGGCAGATTGTCATAATTTCGCTTTGATTATCCTGCAGATATATACATTCTATTGAGCAATACCTCTCGTCGGGTGTAGATATATTAGCGTAATCATATAAAATGTATTGTTCTTTAGCGCTTTAGCGTATAATATAGTATAGTACAGCATTATAATATAGTTCCCTCTAGTACTTATTATCAAATTAAATGTAATAAAGCAGAAATACTGCAATTGTAGTTAAATAAAAATCAGACTAAATTGAAAAATCCATTCTGCGTTGATATTATATTCTGGTTGCTTTATACGCAAAACTAATAGCAGAGCGTCCATATATTTTTTATAAAATTTTCATAGTACATTATTTGTACATTCATTGCCTTTCTTTTAAAATTTTATTCTTTTATTATTCTCGAATTTACACGTTAAAATTATTATCATAACTTAAAATGAATAGTTATCATGATTTCATAAAAATATACAAATTTAATGTATGGACAATTTAGACAACAATGGTGTGGAATACCCAGACCTCTCCACTCTCCCAGGGGTGTGAGCAGCAATTTGAATGGCTTGAACAACAATGGTGTGTGGAACTTCTGATAGTTTCACGTATGTACAATACTCTATGAGACTAGTCAGTATACAATGCCGACGCCTGTCTGTACTAGAAATGAGCAAGTTTGCATTCTGATACTTATTGCTGTAAAGCAACAGTTTACATCTGAATGACATCCGCGCAAGCAGCCACCCGATTGGAAATCACCACGGGATCACGACACAGTGTGGGGGGTTCTCTCTGTCCAATCAGGAAGACAGGAATGTAGGCTATATCACGTGCCCTTTAGATCTGGGGATACAGCGAAACAGTCTGGCCTAATACAGTTAGAATAGATTAAGAGAGAAGACATGATCGTACTTAAGAAAAAATACGCAAAATTTCCCCAAAGATAAGAGTAGGGTTTGAAATATCCGCAAAGTAATACCTAAGAAATCCCGGTGCCAGCAAGATACAAATATTTATGAACGTGCCACTTTGCCGCCATTAAGTGCGTAAAGAATGAAGAACTAATCTTATGGTGTAACGTACCTATGATTAATACTTATTGTAATGCAGACAATGCAATTAAATAAAGAATACATTTTATCACTAACTGGCATCACATAGCATTTTCTAAGATTTATAAATAAACATATATGTATACTATTAATGAAAATATTAAATGGATTACATTTAATTATCTATATTTACTGGCCTCCCCACTAATTAAATTTCCTTTAGAGAAGATCTGATAACGTGGTGTAGTGTATGCATCAGCAAGTAGATGGATTAATATCAACGCAATGACACAAATAATGATTCCTGTTTCAGCCTTTACATTTAAAGATACAATATTTAATAATTAATTAATTTAGCTAATTTTACAATAATAGTTATTTCTTAATATGAGAAAAAAATGACACATCAAATTACTTCCTCTAGAATTTGATTCTTAATCCATATCAGCCGTCATCTAAGCTCTACCTATAGCTCATCCTGAGAAATAGATGCTTCAACAATATTTTTGGAACCAGGTGTGATAATACTTAGTGAATCCTCAACCTCCTTCAGAATTTCAGTCTGAATCCATATCGGTCATCATCTAAGCTCTATCTATATCCAGTTTTGAGAAATAGATATTAATATTACGGTTTGAACCAAAAGTGTCAATCCTTAACACATCACTTTACTTGCTCCAGAATTTGATGCTAAATGTATATCAGTTATCATCTAATCTCTGTCTATAGCCAATTTTGAGAACTAAATATTGCAAGTAAAATGAACATTAAACTTTGAATCTGAAATAGAAAAAGAATCAAAGTGGAAAATTTAGGGGAAATCCTCCCATGTATCTCCTATAGATTATGTTGTCGAATATTATTTAATATATATCTGTAGTAAATCATGAGAAATAGATGTTTCAAGATAAACATTTTAGTTAAATCGAATAATATGAACATTTTGTTACCAATAATTTAATAGAATTCTGTTGAAAAGCAATATGAATATTCTTAGAATTTACACATTTTTGAAATCAAAAACTGGTATATACACTAGTACTGTAACATAGGGAGCGTAAATCTTTTTTCTCAAGAATCCATTTACTTAGAAGCTCGTTAATTAAATCGTGATGAAGTCCTTTTGAAGGTCATGACCTTATTCAGTGATCGTAAACTATGGTGGAAGGAATTCATGGAAATATTCATTTCCGGCGCAAATATTGACCCTACTAGAGAACGACTGACAGAAATATCGGAGAAAGTGGATGATTATCATCTGTGATCCGGTATTACGCATTAGGTTAAAGAGAAAGTGGAATTATTTTCGTCTGTCAACAAAGCTCATTAACTAAACATGTACCAGCCATTTCCATGCAGACTGAAGATGCAAGGGATAGACAAAGGAATGCTCCGAATGGCATGATCATTGTGTTTATTCAATCGCTTGAGCAAGAAATGTGATGATCAAGATTTGATGAAGTGTGCATGAAAGGTAGAGGTGAGATGACCTAGTGTCAGGATCATTGCGTATTTCTTCAGAGGGGGAAATGCCATGTTTCCCTTTTCTGAAGGGATGTAGTTTCATTTTTTTTATAAATCTAGAGAGAACGTATTTAAGAACAATAAAATATATTTTATTAATTTCGTTGTAGTATTTTTGTTAATAACACTGGGCCGCAGTTAAGGAAGTTAGACAACAACTAAGCAGAAATTATATCTTGTAAAATACCTTTTATAAAATTATGAGAATAATCTAAATTTAGGGGAGGTGTGGGTGAATTATCTCCGAGCATATGCTATTTTTACTTACAACCCATTATTTTACTTGATCTGGAGTTTGTCTGTCAGTTTGATTCAAATGTGTTCACACTGAAAATTCGTTAGGCCGTAACGAATCAGTTTCCATCGCTGACAGTAACATGAAATTTGGCGTATCCTTATATTTTATGACACATTTTAATTCCTTTGATTTTGAATCTTATTGGTCTAGCACCATAGAAATGTAATATTTTTGAGAGAATAACTCAAATATCGGAGCAACTAGAATGTAAAATGTTCGAATATCATTGTTTTTTGTGGTATATTTTAATTCTTTGAGTTTTGAACTTTATCAAGCTAACCTTATCGTGGACCCACAATAAGAATGTACTTGATATTGGGGAATAACTCAGTAACTCAGCTGGAAATTTCAAATGTAGCATATTGTTGTTTCTATCCCGACCTGCGGGCTTGTCTGTCTAAGGAATGTACTCGGTTTTGGGGAATAAATCGAAAACTGGAGTGACTAGAAAGTTCAAATTTAATATGTTGTTATGTCGCGATTTGTGCAAGTTCATATTTTCCATTTTTAAATGCTTTTATCGAGCCAAATGTAAGTGTAAATACTGGTTCTGAAATCGTCTGCGAGAGACCGCACTTTTCTGCATATTCATATTTTTTCGGTTTGAAAAAATCCGTTAAGAAGTACGGGTGTTGCTTTAATTTTGTTTGATTCATGTTTTTTTCTCTTCGAAGCGCAGCGAAAGTCATTGCTTGATGTATATGTACGATGACGTCAGATTAGGTAGCGGTTAACAGACGCCGGATTTTTCGGCAGATTGGAACAAAAGATGCGGTTATGGCAGTCGTATAATATTTGGCTCCTAAGATAAAGAAATGACAACACAAGAAGTAAATTTAAACGTTTCAATCTCCTCTTTAGGCTATGACTGCCATACCATGATATTAATCTTTTAATAAATTAAATACATTAAAGAAGGGATGTGAATAATCCCCAGAGCTTGGCTAGCATATATCTATTCAATAAACGTTAATCCTTAATCTGCTAAGCAAAGTAATTAAAGCACGTTTTCAATAATTTTTCCATATAATTGTTCTTCGCCAAGAAATATTTAGTAATGAAATGTCTGAATTAGTCTAATGACTCTATAGTTGATTTTCTGTGGAAATACCTGCTTGTTTGAATATAAAGAGTAATTATAGAAGAATGAAATAAAGAGTTTCCATAATATTAGTGGATGTGTGTATTTGTATATTTTGTAGTGATCATACTTCTATATCGATTACATAATTAACGTTTATTCAACTTCAACTGGATTCTTATTTTTTGGATGTGTTTCAAATTTTTCATAGTTTACAGCAGCAGAGCCAGCCATTATGGAGTACTTTTGCTCCATATCAGGGAAGGGAAAGCAGCATAGTACTGCCACTATATTTAGTTCACTCATTCGGCCTAAAAATGAAATGTTACAGTGTTTATACATATGCTGAGTGTGAAGTACTCAAGGTGATCTCAACCATTAGTATTTCCTACTTTCATAAACTATCCTCCACATTTATTTGCTACAAGTTATACAGAGTGTAAGTGATTCCGCGTTTACAATGTTGTTGTTTTTTAAATATATATTTAAATCCGATAAGAACAAACGTGTGATGAATTCAAGTTCTTCAGCTTTTTAAAAGTGTCAGTTATAAAAATGATTGAGAAAAATGAATGAGAAACATATGCTAAGTTTATTAAACTTCATGAGTGAAGTGTAGAAATGAAAGTTATTGGATGTATTTCATAGGAAAATTGATAAATTTACTTCTTTGGTCAAAAGCAATTTTTACTGCAATAAACTCTGATGGATTAAAAACAGTTCGGGTGATGAAAAGTGAATAGAGTATATATTGCATCTTTATATATCGTTATTGGGTACATTTTCCAAGTTTATTACAAAAACATCCATTGTATTTCTTTTCTATCATTTCACTCATTCAGTTTGAAGAACCTGGCAGTAATTCTTCATCTGAATCATGTTCATAGCTGGTATTTTTTTGTGAATCTGAAGAACTGGACTTTATTTACAAGTTCATTTTTTGTGGATATCAGTCTTTTTCTGCAGATTTACTTTCCAGAGCACATCATGGAGCTGTCAAGTGTCTCAACATATCGAATTGCAACTGTCTGTTCTCAATGTGAGTTCTACAAAACCTTGTTCGGCACTGTCCTCTTTTGAGAAAATAAAGAAGTTTGCAAAAATTTGACCCGTCATCAGAGGACTTTAAAATTTGAAATATTCAAATTTTGCAATTTTTTCTATAACTGTATTTAAATGACACTCAGCTTGTAAAGTCTGAAATGTTTAACTAAAACACATTTGCTGTGGAATTTGCTTAGCGGTGACATATTTTGAGAAAATGTAGAATTTGACCAGTCCTTTCAGTACATTAAAATTTGAAACGAATTTCGTAATTTTTCCTTTAACATTTTCCACACACATAGCATACCGAATTTCAACAGTGTATCTTAAACATATAATTAAAAAATGCATTCTTTTACACATTTACGTCACATATAATAATAAAAAGGGGTACTTTAAAATACTGTTTTTTCTTTTTCCTTCTTTAATATTCAAAGTACTGTCACATATCGTAAATGAGGTATATCAGTTTGTATGAGGTTTAAGTTTAATTAGGCAAACAACGTAAATATCTTAAACAACGTAAGTACTTTTAATAAAGATTTACATTTAAAATACTAATTTCACGGACTGTTATGCAAGGCAAGTGTGGTTTTTCATAATGATACCTAAATTTGCGTTTTATTCATTTAGTCATTACACAAAGCTATCTGCTATTTTTTAATTAAATGCTGCTTTTATAATTGGAATTAGGAGATATTGAACTACTTATATGATCAACATTTATGCCCCTTATTATCTATAATTATATTTATTGGTGTTAAATTAAGTTTTTACACTCTTAAGTGCAAACAATTTTTTAACACATTTTAGCACTATTTTTAACACTTTACAACATAGTTGAAAAGTGTTTATGACTTTGGTCATTCTGTCAGTTAGCACGATAACTGTCGTAAAAATGACTTTATCAAAATGAAACTTTAGCATGTTGTTCAGACGGTCTGTGGAACCTGTGATAATATAAATAAATAATATCATCCAATTAGTTTTGGATTGAATCCGGGTTGCAAAAATGAAATACGGTCAACCATATGGACCTAACTGTTCAAACATTCTTAAAGCGAATTTAAAATTCACAAATTGCTTCGAAAGTTTTAGAAAATATTCAAACTATCCTATAAAATATATAAAAAAAATTCAGAAGAATATATTCAGTAGTTTTTTAAATAAAATTAAAATAATAATTACACCTTTTATATGAAGAGATCACGTTACCATTATATGAAGAGATCCCGTGACCCACTTCAAAATAAAATATGGCATCCATCTTGTGTCAAAATCGTGATTTTTAAATTTCTTTTTAATTCATATTTAGTGTTGTATCCGTCGTGAAACCGCTTTATTTTTGTTTAAATTCTGTGCATCTACATACTGAAACAACGCATTATAATATATTTGAGTTTAAATGATCATCAAACTTTGATTATTTCTACAATGAAGCCTAATTTTCTCTCACGGAGAATGTAAACACCAAAAGATGTAGAATGAGTTGTATAAGAATTGCTGCATTTTTTAACCCAAAATAATTTAGCTCATGGAGTCTGCAATATAGCTGATATGAATGAAACATTCATTGATTTTACACAGGGAACCAGATGATTTTTTCGATGAAATTTTAAGCATAGAGCTAAATTACTTGTACCTCCATGGTTTTAAGTTTTTAAATAAAATAATTTATTGCAGTATGATGATGAATAAAAGGAATGGAAAAAAGTTTATGAATGAAATGCTGCTTTTATATGGAGGCGATTTATATTTCGATGACGTCATTTGAACAAAGTTCATTTGTTTTCGATGAAGTTTTCAAATATAGTAAATTATTGTATTATTATGATAATTTTAAAAATATTATATTACCAAGGAATATATCACATTTTAGAGATGTTTAAACCAGGCAATTTATATTTCAATGCCGTCATTTGAATGAAGTTCATTTTTTTCGATGAAGTTTTAAGTTTACAAATATAATGAATTAATGTAGTATTGTGATAATTTAAAAAATATTACCGAGGAATGTATCGCATTTTAGAGATGTTTATATACAATTGCATTAAAGTTGGAAATAGTTTCATAATCAATGCTTTATGCATGATTGATCTTTCTTGTTTATTATTTTACATCAGTTGTTCTTGTGTTTGTAACAACAATGCAATTCCTCGTATGTATTATGTACCCTTCAGCAAGGATTTACCCATTGCTAAATATTTAACTAATCAGAAGATTGCGAGGAATATTTATCATCGGATCAATAAGCGTCCCATAAATATTTAGCATTACGTAGTTTAATTATGATTGTTTACAATGCAACTCACTTTGGACTCAATCCATTTCGACCAATACCGACTTCCTTTTTACCTTTTCCCTTTCATACTATAATTGCACAAATATACTTGCGTGCACAAAATCTGTTTCAACCATTTTCATTTGCATTATCGTAGATACTGTGTAATTCTGATAGAATTGATAATAACATTGCCATGTTAATCAATATTAAATCAATATTACATAAATATTTGGAACTATATGCAGAAGCATAAGATAATTATAATAATTTTATGTCTCATGTTAATATTATGCAAATCAAGCTTATAGAATAATATGCAGAGCATGAAAGGTTTGCGCACCCTTTATAACGCGAAGATCGCATTAGCAATTGGTTTTGTAAAAGATTAGATATACTCCAAATTTGAATATTATTTGTCGTTCGTGAAATCAATTTAGTGACTTGAATGTTTTACCGGAAACGTGAAATATGCATGAAGTAATGCATTTCATTGAAACTATGCTTAAAACATTTTTTAAATTAGAGACAAATTTATAAATGACTAAAATATTCGAGAAATGAATTAAAATTACGAGAAATATTAAATGTTAATTATTTTCACAAAATAGAGTACATTTTTTTCATCCTTGCATATTTATAGTATCGAATACAGTGCATAATCTAACAGAGCCAGATTTGCGATTTATACCATCATGGATCTTTTGGAAAGTATTTCCGGACCTTTCAGAAACCACACAATGGACCTAAAATCCTGAATTTTGTCCTTATAGTATCGACCCCCGAAATCAACTTGACGTAGTTAGGACTATCGCACGGAACCTAACGCACTCAGCTAACAGAGCTAGATTTTCACTTTCTCCCCCAAAGAAAACAAAATAAAGTGTGTGTGTTTGTGTATGTGAGGAGGTCTTTCAGAACTCTCTCGAAGCCCCCACAGGTGACATAAAATTGTGAAACTCCAACATGAGCAAAACCTAACTGAGCCACATTTCGATTAATGCAACTATTTCTTGCGGTAAACACCATGCATTGTTAATCAAAATAAAACTTATTATAAACAATTCCCTCACAGCAAAGATCGTCACATGTGTGACAGTGCGGTTGTAGTTACTTGACACCTGGGTAACAATGTGACATCATATTTGTGACTTCTCTCCGACGTTACGTATTAGTAACTTTATAACTTCATTGTGACTATATTCTGTGACGTTTTCACAATTTAATTAACACATAACAATGTGACGACATTACAATGGCAATTAGAATGTGACGTCACAAACAAGTTAATATGTGACGTCACAAGCTACCATGAAAATGACCAAAATGACTTCGCTGTGACCTCAATATGACATTGCCGAGACGTACTAGACGTCCTGTGACGTCCCAAGGTCATAAATCTGACGTCACTGTGAAAAAAATGTTGTTAGGGTTGCAGCTTAAGTTTTTAAGATTTTAAGAATATTTGTTTACCTGTCTTTGACAGGTTTAAAAACGGGTCATAAATATTTTTCGAGTTATGGATTGATTACTTTTCATCTGATCATACCTTGTACTAAAAATCTATACTATAAATGTATAGCTGTAATTAGGGG
This sequence comes from Amaurobius ferox, assembly GCA_951213105.1. NCBI lineage: Eukaryota > Metazoa > Arthropoda > Arachnida > Araneae > Amaurobiidae > Amaurobius > Amaurobius ferox. Next base: position 53,207,927 of record OX578137.1, read on the forward strand.
AGAACAAGGACAGATGCAACACGGGACACTTGTAACTGTCATTCTTTCCGGGACACATGAACTTTGAAAAAGTTCCAATAAATGTCGTTAGCATTGCTCTATGAACATATATTCTAGCTTTCAGTTCTACTTTGTGGACGCTAGCCATTCAAAAATTATTTCGATGTATGTTTAAAAATGTTTCTCATATTATTCTTTATTTTATGTGCTCTCACATTTTGAAGTTGGAGTTCTACATTCAATGCAATTATATTCTACTTTTATTTATTTTTCACGTATTTACTGTGATATTTATTAAACACATAAGAATATTAAGAAAACATGATCTTGCCTTTTAAACGTCGACCGTGACTAAAGTAACACATTGCCAAGGAGACGATTGTAACATATTACTAATGTCTTTGAAGACATTATTCTGTTTTACATTCATACTAAATTGAAGTCCATTAATAAAAAATTGGATTTTCCATTTATTTGTACTACAAAATGTTTAGTACTAATTGCATCACAACGGTTATCACCATAAAAAAACAATTCCCGATTTCATAGAATTAAATTACAATTGTATTATATTTCTACTGAAACCATAGTTTTAGATTATTTAGATATATTATTTCCAAGGGGAAAAGTTAATGCAATAACCATATTTGTCTTGTTTAAAACTCCACATGTTGCAATTGACCCCAATACAGAAACATTTGTAGCGTCCAACCCCAATATTCCATATAAAATATACCTACAATACATATATTTTTCATTAGATATTTAAGATAGAGTACTTTCCTTATAAACTGTGAAATTTTTTATTTTCCTTGTTAAATAAATGAATTAATCAGAAATTATTTTTCTTGAACTGTTACAAGTATGCCTGGTTTCCTTTATACAATAAATTACAAACGTCTACAACTTAAATTACATTCAATCCACTATTTTCTCCTCGCAATAATTCCATAGTGTCATGATGCGTTAAGTTAAAAGTCTTAAAGGTCTTATATCACACACTTCAAATACAGGCCAAATTAAAAGTTAATATATATGCATTGGGGCTTTGGCTTAGCTTGTTATTACGGTCGACCAAGCAAAGTCTTCAAACTCTGGAAGAATAATATTTGCTTAACAGCGGTTTTGTAATAGGAAAGACTTGGTAGATGACTTGGAGAATTCTAATATCTCACATTCCTTTGTGTTTTCTGCTATTTCTTTTGTTCTCGAACACAACAGCGATATTTCGGAATTAGAATGTATTGATATATTTAACAATATATATTCCAAAAGTAGTTCGATGAATATAAAACTTTTTAAATAAAAGGATTGAAATTATTAATAAGTAAATATATTTAATACACGCTAACGAAGAATATTGAACAATTTTATTACAGTTTGATCATTTTAAAATTAAAGCAATATTGCTCTGTTCTTTAAAACACAGATTTCATATACTTTTTACTTTCTGTACAGACATAGTATAATGTACATAGAAAGTGACGGGGTTGAAAATTCGAATTTGGGTAGTCCCCGACGGAAGAGCACATTTAAAGTATCTCTGAATTAAAATTGAACGTTTTTGAGGTGATATATGTATATATGGTGTGTGTATGAGTTTGTGTGAATGTGTGTGTGTGTGAGTGAATGTGTGTGCGTGCGTGTGTGTGAATGTGTGTGTGTGTGTGTGTGTGTAAATGTGTGTGTGTGTGTGTGTGTGTGTGTGTGTGTGTGTGCGTGTGTTTGTTAAAAATAATTAAATTATCAAGACCATTAATAATGTTACATAAATAATTATTTCTTACGTAATTTATGATTGGAAAACAAATGACATTAACCATAGAACGCCAGAATGAACCTCTTCTAAGATATAGCACTTTTTCTGATACATTTATGTAAGTAACATAAACTTAAAATAAATAGTAAGTATTTTTAAATAAGTTGACCATATAGATAAATTTAGCGAAATATTGCCATCTTGGCAAGTTTTTAAAATGTTACTAAATTGACGAAAATGTCACAAAATTTGCAATTTTGGCGAATTAACGAAAACGACGCCTAAATTGATGAAAATCTAATATTTTATAATGAATAAAATCATTTATTATTTTGGTTATATTATTTAGTGGATGTTAGCAATATTTCTATTTAGCAAGTTATACTTGATAGTTTTTGACAAGTTATATTTGAGAGTTTCTGACAAGTTATACTTGAGAGTTTTTGACAAGTTGTAAAAGCACAAATTTTAATGCACACTTAAGCGATAAAACATTCATCCAAGGATCTTGTATATCATTAGTGATCATTGCATTATATAATGAAATGCATGTGCTGCAAATATCAACATGTATTTTATTTCGTTTGATAGTATTATATTATTTTTTAATTATAATATCGAAGACATGATCAAATCAAAACATACGTGATTTATATTTGGAATAAAATATAAATTTCACTTTTGGTATAGAGAATTCATATCGTATTTATAATAAGTTAGTATTCAAAGCTATGCATTTAAAACTGAAACTCTACAATTAAGACTAAAAGTTTAAATTAAAATACTTGGAAATCATTTTTTAAATGTTATGAAAACTTCGCGTTATTCCAATGTTATTACCGAAATGCACTATCTGTATTTTTAAAAGTCACTTTAAAACATATTGTCAACAACTCTCTAACAGCTGTATGGCACCGTGGTATAATTTCAGTGCATTTGGACGACGGTAATCACTTAACAGCTCTTCTTGGCAACAAATAAGTGCCACTAGTAACCCAATCTATACAGAACCAAAGATCTGCTTTAATCTTCCCTTTAGTTTACGGTATCTTTGAAGATCCTTTTCCCTTTTGTCTTATATCTTCATTCGAACCTCAATATTAGAAGATATTAATTCAGCCGTATCACAATACCCCGTTAGATGGAATATCCTGTGTTTGTGATCATAATAATGTGCTGAAGAGAAAGGTACATTGGTCAGAACTTTATTGAAAGTTGGTTTATGTAAGGGGGTAAGAAGTATAAATATGAGATAATATTTATTTTTTTTCTCTTGATTCATCTAGGGTTTTAGACATTACAGTTATGTTAGAATATTTAAAATAAGTGAAAAACTAGTATTAATTCAACCGTATCACAATACCCCGTTCAAATAGAATGTCCTATGTTCGTGATCATAATAATATACTGAAGAGAGGAGGTCCATTGGCCAGAACTTTATTAAAAGTTAGTTTATGTAAGACGTTAAGAAGTATAAATATGAGAGAATATTTAATTTTTTTTCTTGATTCATCTAGGGTTTTAGACATTACAATTATGTTGGAATATTTAAAAGTAGTGATAAAGTAGTATTAATTCAACTGTATCACAATACCCCGTTCAAATAGAATGTCCTGTGTTCGTGATCATAACAATATACTGAAGGGGGGATACATATGCTAGAATATTTAAAAATAGTACAAAAGTAGTATTAATTCAACCGTATCACAATGCCACGTTCAGATAGAATGTCCTGTGTTTATGATCATAATAATATGCTGAAGACAGAAGGTACATTGGTCATAAATTTATTAAATGTCTAGGGTTTGGAGCATTACAGTTACTTTAGAATATTTAAAAATAGTGCAAAAGTAGTATTCATTCAACCGTATCACAATGCCATGTTCAGATGGAATATTCTAGTTTGTGATTATAATAATATGCTGAAGACAGAAGGTACATTGGTCATAAATTTATTAAAAGTCTATGGTTTGGAGCATTACAGTTACTTTAGAATATTTAAAAATAGTGCAAAAGTAGTATTCATTCAACCGTATCACAATGCCATGTTCAGATGGAATGTTCTAGTTTGTGATTATAATAATGTGCTGAAGAGAGAGATGTACATTAATTAGATCTTTATTGAAAGTTGGTTAATGTGAGCGGTTAATAAGTATAAATAATTTTCTCTTGATTCATCTAGGGTTTGAGGCAATACAGTTTTTTAGATTATTCAAAAATAGCGCGAAAATAGCAGAATTTTTTTGTTATCATTTTTTGCGGTATGTTATTAAAAAAATTCACTACCATCCGTATATGTATGCTGTACTATACCGTATTTTAAGTCTGTATGTAGAAATTACCATTTTATTGTATATTTCTTATAATTGTATTTTTTGATTATATATTTGCATTTATACAAACTATGTTGATTCTTTTTAAAAAGAAAAATGTCTGAATTCAGAGCTGGGTTGTGAAACAATGTCGGTAGTATAGTTTAGCTTATGAGGCCTGAATATAGTAGCCTCAGGTACTAAAGCTCATGTGTTTGTGTTGTTTTCCAATATGTCAAATGCATTTTTTCTACTTCGTATCGGGATGGTAGCAATCAACATCAAGCTAAAAGCTTTCTCATATCAAAGCTATGCCGCTTTTTCACCATACATGATGTACTTGGTAAGGAAAAGAAAACAAATATCACACCATACATAGTGTGCCTTGTATGGAAGGAGTTAAATAAACTTGATATAAATTGTACAATTTTTTACAGTTATAAAATAATTATTTTTTTCACTTTCTTAAATGCTGCTGTGAAATACTCGAAAACTCCCCAGCTACAACTATGTGAATTCTTTTAGACATATAATAAGCTATAATAAATTACCTGACGTTTCTTGAGCCATAAATAAGCGGCCGCTACGTATTTAATGCAAATACAGATAGCACTATTAAATTTCTATATCGCTTGATTTGGACGTAAATCATTTCCGCGCTCCATTTTTTCCATGCGTATCCATGTCATTTGTATAACGCTGATATCTCGGTTTTCTATGTGACTAAAACCTTAATATTTCGAAAAATTCTAATTAGAGATGACAATGCAAATTAATAATAAGGAACTGAAAACCGTTTTGCTTAATTATCGAACACTTCTTCTCTAGCTAGAACTTTGGTTTTTATCTCATTCCATAGGTTTCATCTTCCAGATCAATGGAAATACTAATATTTTGAAAAATTTAATTAATAGGGACGATGCGAAGAGAGAGTAACAATTGTTACTAATATCTTCGCATCGTCCAACTTCCATCGTCTAGAAGTTGAGACGTATCGGGTGAGATCAAAGCCAATTCTAGATAGTGTTGTGGTACAGCATAACTGTGACACAGTTATGCTGTACATACTATGCTGCCATACTGTGGCACAGTTATGCTGTACCACAACACTATCTAGATTTGGTTTTGATCTCACCCGATACGTCTCAACTTCTAGATTAACGGAAAATCGAAAATTTCAAAATTTCGAATCAAAGTTTATGCTAAAAACCGGATTTTCTAAAAAACGAAGCACCACTGTGATTCTCAGAAGTAACGAAAACTGAGTTTTATGTCCTTTTTGCTGTCAGTTGAAAAATTGAACTTTCCTGTCGCGGACAAGAGTAAGATTCAGTACATAATATGTTTAACATTTTAAAAGAAATTTAAAATGTGAGCCATTTTTACGCCTAAATCTGAAATTGTTTTTTGATATTCAGAAAAGTTATCTGCAATTTTAATTAAGTGTGTAATGAATTTGATAACCATTATCCATTTTGAACTCACAAAGCACGGGTGAAAATGTCTAGCTATATAAATAGATAGTCCCCTTGTGTAATGGAAATTTCTGGAAATGTATAAAGAAACACTCATATTTTCTCTGGACAGATTCTTATTCAACTAAATATCCTACACAGCTCTTTGATAATAATTTCATATATATATTTTTCTTTTTTGCTTAAATGTATTTTTTATACAATTTTCTTGCAAAACTAAATCGTTAAGTAAAACTATCTATCTTACTTTAAGTAATCCAATTTCATTCAAAAATGATAATTCAAAAACATTATTGAATTTCATGTTTTACATTATCGAGTTTCACGAAAGTTAATAAGAGACACCTTCATATCAATACACTTTAACTTTCAGTAGCAGCTGTACGCTCTCTCAAAAGTAACTTCATTATGTCCGGCCAACAGTAATCACATAATAATCCTCACGACAGTAAAGTGTCGCGAGTGCATCATCTTGTAGAACACTGATGTTCTGTCCCATTCTACCTTATAGTTAACGGCGATCTCTAAAGTTCTCCATCCTCATCCTTTATAACTTCCTTGTGACTCATGTCTGCGTCCAAGTCTCAATTTCCGAGAGCATTAATTCAGCCATGGCATAATGCCCCGTTGAGAGATAAGATTTCCTAGTTTGTGATCATAATGGTGTACTAAATGGTGGTACGTCGGTAAGAACTTTATTGAAAGATGGCAGTGGTTTTATTAAATGCATCCTTTGGGAATATGTGCCGATTGTATTAACATTGCATTAAAATTGCGAGGAATAAGCTTTTAAATACGATATACATATTTAAAATATTGTAATGTATTAAAAGAGAATAATTACAATTGCTTGATCAATAATTTAAGGGATGCATGTTACTGCGTTAAAGCTCGGAGCGTGACATCCTTAAATTTGGAATTTAGGAGACACAAGCACCAGCACCATAACAAACCAGTGATCGAATAGCTGCAAAAATAACCACTTAGGTTCACCCTCCTGTCCGAAGAAGTAAATCTTCAAGATGACTTGTCCGAAAACACAGAAGAACCCAAACAACTAACTTAAACCCTTACATTTACGGAACGTCATCTTCTTTAGGTAAAATGATAAATAAAAACAATTCAATAAAACAAATAAACACACCAACATTTTGAAGTTAAAAGAAACTAATTTATTATAGACGTTAAATTTATGGAGTTAAATAAATCAACAAAAGCTGAATCCTTATCAGTAACAGCACCACTGGACTCGGGCGTGTGAAGACCACATTTAAAATGCCATTAGTTTCTCATATGCTTCAAACAGCATTAATAACAATGTGGCAAAACGTTAAATAATTATAAACTTTATAAATTAAGGTGGTATTGTAAAAAAAAACAGGGGAAAGCACTCGAATCAAATTAGAATTTCTGAAATTCGATTATAAAACTTTATAGGTAATCAAATCCCGCTCTTTAATTAACTATTAAAATCATGTAATTAAATGTGCTAGCCGGTAAAAGGGGTTGCAAAGAAGTTAGACTTACAATTCTTGAGTCTTCATCGGGTGGTAAAATTATTTTCTGAGATTGCCGGGGAACGAACCTCAGGGTTCGGAACGAAGTTGCAATTCAAAGGCGTACCTCAAGCCACGTTGACGAAGGGGTTTTTCTAACAGACCAGCGGTGGTCGGAGTTCCTAGCGAGTCACACTCGCTCCATATAAAACGGATCTTGCACACCAGCGGTGCTATAAGGCCACATGGTCCTTACAGGTTCGTCGCTCATGGTCTCCACACGATAACAATCAGCCAGCCCAACCAGGCTTCGTCAGACACGGAGTCGGACCCGGCATGGGCTTCGGGTCATCGCAAAATGAGCGCCCTTGTTACGGAGTCAGACCCGACAGGGACACGGATCATCCCCAAGAAAATAACGTTATTATTTTTTGATCCGCTAGGGCCTCGGACCATCCTGAACGTCAGAAGGGCCACACTTCCCCAGGCAGCAATCACCCACGGACCTCAAGGCACCTGCATTGGCGGCCAAGTTCCCGAGGCCCGTCGTGATCATCGAAATCATCGGGGCCAAAGCCCGGACAGCCGTAGATTAGTCAGATAATCAAAATGAAGAAAGCGCGCGAAAAAATGGTGTCCCAAGTATTTATGTACACCTCGCGGACGCCGAGAAAACTACCATTTTAAACACCAACCGTCAAATTCATTCCCACGATATCAAATCCAGATGCCACCACGTCGCGCCAGGAAAGAGGGGAAAACCGTCGTCCGTCGCGATTCAAAACCGTCGTCCGTCGCGATACAAAACCATCACCCCTACATATTCCTTTTCCCAGCAGAAACAATACATTGAAGATAGACGAAAATCCAGAATTCAATTTCATCAGCCAAAAAGGCTGACCTCGAATACAACGGAAGAAAAAGGAACTTCGAATGCCCACTCGTTCGAAATAATAGTTTAAAAATGAATTCAGAGTGTGGTTTAAAGAGTAGAAATGTTCTAAAATATATCAATTACATGAAATGACAAGAGGGGGGGGGGTTCAAAGTAGAATTAAATAGTTTAAAAAGCATTAAATAAATTAGATGACATGAAATATATTATAAGTTTATACACTTTATACAAATGCAATGCGGGTTGGAATTCCGATATTTCAACTGTTAACTCAATAACATATAGGTTTTTTTAAGTATATAGTAACTTATTCCTAACTTTGAGTTGTCATGTTAAATTAATATATATTTAAATTGTAAAAACAATATTGTTTTAACAACAACAAATAAATAGCACTTGTACGTTACGTAAATAGTTGCAACGGTTACTAATAGAGGTACCCGATTTCAATTAGTACAATGTTATTCATTTAAGAGCTTCACATTTCAACCATTACACCCTTATTCTTAACGAGTAAATTTTCACTCTTTATGAGTAAATTTTCACTTCTTCATGCTGCTAAATCTCATCTTCTCCTTTTGAGTAAAATACATTTTTTAACGGAGTGAATACTGTTATCAGTCATAGAGAAATGGGACTATTTAGCTATTTAAATCGTAATGAGTGAAGTGATAAAATCATTACTCGTTTTAAGCTGAAAGTTGTCCACTCCTATTCTTATAAAAAAATAATATTTACAGATGAGACGACTGTGTTAATGACTCTTTCTTCAAACATTTACTTTTTAACTACTAGAATCTCAGAGATTATCTCCAAAAAGCAGACAGAAATGGTTAAATTATGCAGAAAACTTAATATATAATAAAACTGATATCATATACTTTTAATTTTTATGAAAGTTATAAATTACCACCAAATTCATCAACTACTTGTGTGAGAAATGTCTCCTATAATTTCATGTTGATCTACTTTCACGCACATGTTCTTACATATTCTTCTTACATGTTTAAAATTCAAATCGAAATCGTTAATAAAATATACGTATATCATTTAAAATAATCCAATTTCATTTTAAAGTGATAATATAATGTATGCATTTAATTTAACGTATTACATTATCTAGTTTCGCAAAAGTTAATAAAAGGTACCCTGGAATCAATAGACTTTAATTTTCACAAACAGCTGTACCTCTCTCTAGAGTAAGTTTATTATGTCCGGCCAACAGCAATCGCATAATAGTCCTTTCTTCGCGGCAGTAAAGTGTCGCAAGTGAGCCATCTCATAGAACACTGAAGTTCTGTCCCATTCTTCCTTTTAGTTAACGGTGATCTCTATAGTGCTCTACCCTTATCCCTTATAACTTCTTTGTGTCGTATATCTGCTTCCAAGCCTCAATTTCCGAGAGTATTAATTCAGCCATGGCATAATGCCCCGTCGAGAGATAAGATTTCCTAGTTTGTGATCATATTAGTGTACTAAATAGTGGTATATTGGGAAGAATTTTATTGACTGATGGATTATGCAATTCAGGATGATCTTTTGAGAATGTGGGTCGGTTGCATTGAAATGGTGAGGAATAAATTTTAAATTTCGAAATAGATATTTAAAAATGTTTTACAGTGTTAAAAGAGCGTAGAATTACAATATATTATATGAATAGCCCATACTGCTGCTAATGTACTAAAACTGAAATAAGTGCTTTAAATATAATATGTATATATCACAAAAAATTAAGACTGTCGACTGATTTCGAAGGCAAGAAATGTCAGGACACACTGGCATCGCATCCTAGTTTAGTGGGAGCTACATCAGTAACTTTAATTAGAATAGCAAACGTGGCTGAAGCAGGGAAAGTAGGTTGTCAATAGCGGTATGTAGAACGGAAATAAATACCAAGGAGGAATGAACAAGGGGTAGGACACTAAGAGTAAACTGGAAAATACCAATGAAGAATATGAATGAGCAACTAAGGACTCAAAGCACTTGTTCAGTGACTAAATCTACAAATAAAGATGTCCTATTAAAATGAAAACAGGAAAAATCTGGGGTTGGAAGCTACATGAGTCTCTCAAACCAGTGATAAAAATGTTTCTAAACAAGATAATCTAAACAGACAAAAAGGAGACTAACGAGTTTTGAAAGCTAAAAGAGAAAGAATCGTCAAAAAATACTTCGGAAAAACTAAAAAAATTTAAAAATGTAAAAAAGAATAAAATGGGAGGGAAATTACCAAGTTAAGAAGATAGAAACAAACGAAATATTATACCAGCTATTCCGAAGTAGAAGGGGCGAACTATTAATAATATGAATAAGAGTTTGGTTGAGAAACAATCGCTAAATTTTCAAGAAAGTCCAATTCAAAAATGGAATTTGGAGTCAAAATGATCTCAATTTCCGAAAAATAAAAACTTGTTAACTTAGTAGCATTTTTCTTAGAAATATGGATCATATATCACTTAATCTGAAATTTAAGAGCTCTACTTGTTGGACCAGTATAACTAAGTCAGTTTTCTCATGGAAATAGAATGAATCTTTCTAATGATTTGAGGCAGAAATAATCTCTTTAGAGAAGGCAAATAATTAATTTTGTTACGAAGTTTGAAGACACACCTAAGATTTAAACATGACAGAATATTGGCAACCTTATAGCTAACAGGTAGATAAAAAGGTGAAACGATAGAATTATGTTACAATATCTTGTCAATTGAGGGAAAAAATGTAAAATATGTTTAAAAAGCAAAGCGTTTTTCAACGATTTTTTTTTCAAGATGATAGAGAACTATCGGTATCCGGCAACAATAAAAATGTAATGCTCGTTTCCTTACAATTACTGTTAATTTTCAACTTTGAGCTCTATTATCTCACAAGCAACTTTTCTGCATTTTTATCCCTTGGTTTCTGGGGTCTGCATGAATTAAGTAAATACAATTAATACAAATTTCCAAACTAATTCGGACGCCAAATAAATAATAGGTTAAGTAATATTAGCTACAGAAAATTTTAATTGAAATACGAAGGACTAACGTTATAAAGAGGTTCGTACTGTGCGAAAACACCATTTAATCAAATTCCAATTTATAGAGCTCTTACGGAGATTTAAACGTGGCAGAATATTGGCAACCTTATATCTAACAGGTAGATAAAAAGGTGAAACGATAGAATTATGTTACAATATTTTGTCAATTGAGGAGAAAAAATGTAAGATATGCTTAGAAAGCAAAGCGTTTTTCAACAATTTTTTTTCAAGTTGATAGAGAACTATCGGAATCCGTATGCAACAATAAAAATGTAATGCTCGTTTCCTTACAATTACTGTTAATTTTCAACTTTGAGCTCAATTACTTCACAATCAACCTTTCTGCATTTGTATCCCTTGGTTTCTGGGGTCTGCATGGATTAAATAAACACAATTAATACAAATTTCCAAACTAATTCTAACGTCAAATAAATAATATAATTGGTTAAGTAATATTAGCCGCAGAAAATTTCAACTGAAATACGAAGGACTAACGTTATAAACAGGTTCGTACTGTGAGAAAAGACCATTTAATCAAATTCCAATTTATAGAGCTTTTACGGAACAACAACCTGTACATAATATTCAAATTAGAGTAACGTTCTCTGTTAGCTGCATATACTATTCAAACCGTTATTTTAGCAAATCATTCATCTATTAGTGCCGGAAATTTCAACAAAGAGGTTCACAAAGGTGAGTGTTTACCTGGAATTTCCTGCGAATTGTATAATTACATAATTTAAGTATTGTGTTGTATACATTGAAATTGTGTACATTTTAAAGAATAAAATTTATTATTTTTAATTAGAAATAAAGTAAAAATTCCTGGTATATACTATAGAACTATGCTGCTTGTCTATGGTCAGTAATTTAGAAAGCTGGTTACGAAATTCGTTCAGATATTATGAATTATATCCTGCTGTGACGATTGTGCGTCGCCGTGGTCCCGAACCAGGGACCTGATGCTTCGTAGACCGACATTATAATCACTGAGCAAAAGCTAGCTCCTCCTCTGTTCTTATAATTCGGTAACTGGCTCGTGAGGCATCTTTGATAGATGTCTTTGATGCCGCACACTCCCCTCGCTGATGAGGAGGCCGAGAGGCGTGTCGCCTCGGCGTGACGTCAGGGCCGGGAGGCGTGTTGCCTCGGCGTGACGGACAGTTGTGGTCAACCAGGAAGGGAGTGTCAAGGCTTCTGACTCCTGTGGTGCTGCCATCTCGTGCTGAGAGGCGAAGTCGTTGGAGAAGGTTGCGTCTTTCAAACGTCCAGTCATCATTGTGGCGATTGAGCGTCGCCGGGCCCCGAACCAGGGACCTGATGCTTGGTAGACCGACATTATAATCACTGAGCAAAAGCTAGCTCCTCCTCTGTTCTTATAATTCGGTTACTGGCTCGTGAGCCATCTTTGATAGATGTCTTTGATGCCGCACTGCTATAACAGTGTAGTAAAGGAAAAATAGTATCGGCACGGTGTCATCTATGGTAAATATTCTCGATTACCAATTCGAAGATTTTTGAAAAAATACGTTGTTAGTAACACTTACGACAAATTATGTTTAAAGTTGCATGTATAAGATTTTAATTTTTTCCTAACATGTAATGTAAATACTGCATAATATAATTTAAAATAGCTTCTATCAATGTATCTCAAATCAGATTACACAATTATTACCATACATGACAACGCACGGGATAATTATTGGTGTAGAAGTGAAAGTTGGAATTCGTTTTTTCGACATATTTAAATGTTTAGGGCTTTCTGAAACACATAATAAACTAATACTAAAATATTATATATGTGTATGCATGTCTGCTTGTTTGTGAAGAATTGGTGTTAATTTAGTACAAGAACAATCCAAACCAATTACATAAAATTTGATAGTATAATCACATATGCTAATCAGATTGCTAATCAGATTTCGGTGTGATTTGGAAAAGTTGAACTGAATCTGTTTTTTGACACTTTACAACAAAGTTGAAAAGTGTTTATGACTTTGTTCATTCTGTCTGTCTGCCTGTCTGTCTGCTTGTCTGTCTGCCTGTGTGTCTGTCTGTCCGTTAGCACGATAACTGCCGTAAAAATGAATCAAATTGAAGTTTTAGTATGTTGTACAGACGGTCTGTAGGACCTATGGAAATATTAATGAATAATATCACCAATTACTTTTGGATTGAACTCGGGTTGAAAAAATGAAATACATTGAGCCCTATGGGATGTAATTATTCAAACATTTTTTAACGGATTTAAAATTCCCAAATTGCTTCGAAAATTTTAGGTAATATTCAAATTATTCCATAAAATATATAAAAAAAATTCAGCGAAATATATTCAGTAGTTTTTTAAATAAAACTTAAAATATTAATTACACCTCTTATATGAAGCGATCACGTGATTATGATATGAAAAGATCACATGGCCCACTTCAAAATGATATATGGTATCCATCTTGTCTCAAAAGCGTGATTTTTTAAGTTCTTTTTAATTCATATTGAGTGTTGGATACGTCCTAAAACCACTTTATTTTTGCTTAAATTCTGCGCATCTACATACTGAAACAACGCAATTACAATATATTTGATTTTAAATGATCATCCAAATTTGATTATTTCTACAACGAAGCCTATTTTTCACTTATGTAAAATGTAAACAGCAAAATATGTAGAATGAGTTGTATTAGAATTGATGTATTTCTTTAACACAAAATGATTTAACCCATAGAGTCTGCATAGCTGATATGAATGAAATATTCATTGATTTTACAAAGAGAAGGACGATTTTCTTCGATGAAGTTTTAAGCAAAGAGTTTAATTACTTGTAGCTCCATGGTCTTAATTTTTAAATAAAATAAATTATTATAGTATTGTGATGAATGAAATGGATGGGAAAATGTTGTGAATGAAATGCTCCTTCTATAGAGAGATCCAGGCGTGTTATTTTTTCTATGACGTCATTTGAATGAATTTCAGTTGTTTTCTATGAAGTTTTCAAATATAATAAATTATCGTAGTATTATGATAATTTTAAAACTATTACCGAGGAATATATTGCATTTTAGAGATGTTTAAATAAAATTGCATTGAAGTTGGAAAGTGTTTCATAATTAATGCTTTAAGCATGATTGATCTTTCTTGTTTAAATAGAGTTCAAAACCGACAAAATTTTTGATAAAACAAACTGCATGTTTAAAATGTTAATTTAAATAATTTATACGTAATTGTTGAGGACAAAACAAATAAAGCTAATAGCAATATATTAATACAGCCCTAACTCGAGTTTAGGCTGTCATGGGTTTTGGCGATTTGGCGTCCTTTTTAGATTTGTTAAGCAGCCAAACAAAGAAGACATTTCTTAAACCTGCTTACCTGATTTCAAATTAATTTCAAATAAGTATCGATTTTAAGCGTTATTGTGTGCATTTAAGCGTTATTCTGTGCGTTTTAAGCGTTATTCTGTACTGTCAATAATAATATTTTTACTTTACTTAGACTCTAAGTCATCACCTTTAGCAGCAGATAAATCCATCTTCATTTCAGAAGCACTAATATTCATCGATGAATTGTCATCAATACTAATTGTACTCTTACGGGTATGCTGGTTGACTGTAAACTTACATTTAACGAAACTCTTTTTTCTAGGAATATTCTCTAAATATTTAGCAGATAAAAATATCTTTAAATAATAAAATTAATCAGAACTTTGCTCAAAAACAAAATGTGATGAATAAAATAGAAGCAAATGGACAATTGCAATAGAGATCAGCGAAATCGCAAACAAAACAACAAGCACCACGTTGTAAATAAATAGTGAACAAATCTGTTCACACAGCTTCTGAAAGCACTGAAGGGGAAAAATATACTTTGGCAACTGGAGAAAGAAGTGGAATTAAATCATGGGGTTAAAAATAATAGGAGTTGCCCTTTACAGTGAGGAAGATCGCTTGAAAACACATGTCCTTTTAAAGGCGGGTGGCGTGGCACTGTTTGTTTACCCATTTAAATGCCATATTTTGGGTGTTTATATATTCCAAATCTATACAAATTATATATTTCTAGAATCGCTTCAGTCTGCTCTATTTTTACATTCCCTGCAATACATGGTAATGTATAGGGAAAGTATTGGAATCATGTCGAAAATCGCAACTCGAGTTTTCGACGGATCTACACGTTTCGAAACCTCTAGAATACGAAAAAACTATTTTTAGTGTGACGTCTGTGTGTCTATCTGTGTGTCCGTCTGTGTGTCTGTCTGTCTGTGTGTCTGTCTCTCTGTCTGTGTGTCTGTCTGGCTGTGTGTCTGTCTGTCTGTCTGTCTGTGTGTCTGTCTGTGCAGATTTTGTATCCACTCTAACTAAAAAAGTAATTGACCGAATTTCACAAAATTCGGTAGATAAGTCACTTGTGGGTCACCCTGGTGCTGATTAGATTTTGGTAGGATTCAGAAAAAAATAATCTGCCTTTTTTTGCAAAATGGACCGCAAAAATCGGCAAAATCTAAAATAAAAAACTACGTATAATCAAATACATTCATTAAATGCTTGTTTAATACGTAATTTTTAACGAAGAAAAGAATAAGACCAACCCCATTACACTAGGACTAGCCGTTCTCGAGACATTTTAGTTTTCTCGTATCTTCTTTACGCCACCTTTGAAAATAAGTCCAGTTATCAAATGAGAACGAAAATTGAATTAAAAGTGAATTAAATTTAATTAAAATAAAGAGAACGTCGATATAAGTCTGCAGGGAAAGTCATGTGCTGCCCACATCAGATTTTTACTTTCCCTGCAATACATGGTAATGTATAGGGAAAGTATTGGAATCATGCCGAAAATCGCAACTCGAGTTTTCGACGGATCTACACGTTTCAAGACCTCTAGAATACGAAAAAACCATTTTTAGCGTGACGTCTGTGTGTGTGTCTGTGTGTCTGTCTGTCTGTCTGTGTGTCTGTCTCTGCAGATTTTGTATCCACTCTAACTAAAAAACTAATTGACGGAATTTCATAAAATTTGGTAGGTAAGCCACTTATGAACGAATCTGGTGCTGATTAGTTCTGGGTACGATTCGGGATAAAATAACCCGCCTTTTTTGCGATATGGCCTGCAAAAACTTATATCCAATCTAGCTGAAAATCTAATAGACCGAATTTCACAAAATTTAGTAGATAAATCTCTTGTGGGTCACCCTGATGCTGATTAGATTTTGGTATGATTCGAAAAAAAATAACCTACCCTTTTTGCAAAACGGCCCGGAAAAATCGACAAAATCTAAAATAAAAAACTACGTATGCTGAAATATATCCATTAAATACTTGTTTTATACGTAATTTTTAAAGAAGAAAATAATAAGATCAATCCCATTACACTAGGACTAGCTGTTCTCGAGATATTTTTGTTTTTTCGTTTTTTCGCTACGTCACCTTTGAAAATGAGTCCCGTTACCAAATGAGAACGAAAATTGAATCAATAATGAATTAAATTTAATTAAAATAAGGAGAATGTGTATATAAATCTGCAGGGAAAGTCATGTGCTGCCCACATCAGATTTTTTAAGACTATAATTGAAAATTCAAAATTTGACACATTTTATGTTCCATGTGCCCTTAAACTCAAAATAATACTTTTTGTTCATAGAGGAAATTATGTTAGGAAATTCATGTGCAGCCAAGTCAGATTTTAAAACATTTGAATAACAAATGAAAATTTAAATTAATAAAAAATTAAATATAATAGAGTCTAAAATATTGAAATTGACAAACATTATTCTTCAATAAAATGTACGTTGCCATATCTTGGTTTCAGCAATTACGATATTTGATCAAGTGTGCCATTAAAATTGGAATAAATATTTATTAAACATTATTGTAAATTTCATAAATATTATTCTAGTAAGATCTTCAATTTATTCATTAGTATTCCATTATTCATTCTACAGTCAAATATGCTATTTTGAGGTGTTTAAAGTTTGAAGACTGATAAAACACTCAGAAATCGAAATTTGACTTACAATCATAGGTGCAAATTCTAAGCTAACATGTCAGCTATATATATTTTTGATAAACTCAACTTTTAATGTGGCGTATTTTTAAAATTTGTTTTTGTACCTTTTGAATCGTTTAATTTGTTATGTTTATTTTCGACTATTTAAATATTTTCGTATAGAATTCCTTCACAAACCGTAACTATACAACAATTCTTCCGTAATTCCTTCACAAACCGTAACTATACGATATTGCTTCCGTAATTCCTTCATAAACCGTAACTATTCGACATTTCTTCCGTAATTCCTTCACAAACCGTAACTATACGACATTCTCCCGTAATTCTTTCACAAACCGTAACTATATGACATTTCTTCCGTAATCCGATTTCAGTGAGGCAATATAAGCGAGCGCCATCAGAAAAGGAGTCGGCTCTATATACTAACAAATATAAAATCCAACTTGCTTACTCAAAAGTTAACACTTCCGTATTCTCGCTTCATTTAAGGGCATTTCGGAGTTGTTATAGTGCAACAGATTATGCAGCATACTTTGTTATATGTGCAAAACTAGTAGGGCACCTATTCTTTAAGAGGAATGATATGATTTTTAGCTATAATCGAACAAGGCAATCGGACTGCAATAACAAGCTAAATAAAAAACGCGCAATAACCAAAACACAGCTAACTTAACCCAACCCAATTTGTTAGTCGAACGAGACTTTGCATATAGTAATATAGTACCACTGCACAACTCGCCCATGTTGAAGCTCTTCCGTAAAACATAACGTAACATTTGAATACACATTCGTACTTGCATGGGATAAAATTATTTTGATAGAGCAAGGGCTTTAAAATGCGATGCAAACAATCTTTCTATGTTGAAAGTCAATAAAGATATAACGTTATAAAATTTGCGTAAAGTTAGTGATGCTGACACAATTATTATCCTTCTCTTTGGGACGAATTTCAATCAAACTACAGAGGCGTGTCATTAACGAATGCTTTTGAAGATTTATTTATCTGATAGATATAGCTCTAACTTCAATTCCTTTGTAAATTTTTATTTTAAAAAATTATAATTTTAAGTTTCAAAACAAATTGTTAAACTAAGCTACATATGTATGTTTCAGATTTTTTTCAGGATCGATTTAACTGACAGATAATTAAGTAACATAAAATTCTTCCTAAGTTTAAATATAAAAAAATCTGATGTGGGCAGCGCATGACCTTTTCTGCAGACTTATATATCCGTTCTCTTTGTTTTAATTAAATTTAATTCACTTTTAATTCCATTTTCGTTCTCATTTAATAGCTGGACTTATTTTCAAAGATGGCGCAGAGAAAATACGAAAAACTAAAATATCTCAAGAACGGCTAGTCCTAGTGTAATGGGCTTGGTCTTATTATTTTCTTCGTTAAAAATTACGTATTAAACGAGCATTTAATGGATATATTTGAGCATACGTAGATCGTTATTTTAAATTTTGGTGATTTTTGCAGGCCATTGTGCAAAAATAGGCAGGTTATTTTTTTCCGAATCATACTAAAATCTAATCAGCACCAGCGTGACTTACAAGCGACTTATCTACCAAATTTTGTGAAATTCGGTTTATTAAATTTTTAGCTAGAGTGGATACAAGCCTTTGCGGGCCATTTTGCAAAAAAAGAGTTTTTTTATCCCGAATCATACCCAAAACTAATCAGCACCAGATCCGCCCACAAGTGATATACCTACCAAATTGTATGAAATTTGGTCAATTAGTTTTTTAGTTAGAGTGGATACAAAATCTGCACAGACAGACAGACAGCCACACATACACACAGACACACAAACAGACACACAGACAGACAGATACACAGACACACTGACACACACACAGACGTCACGCTAAAAATAGTTTTTTCGTATTCTAGAGGTCTCAAAACGTGTAGATACGTCGAAAACTCGAGTTGCGATTTTCGACATGATTCCAATACTTTCCCTATACATTACCATGTATTGCAGGGAAAGTAAAAAATGATTTTTTTCTTTTTAATTATTGAAAAGCTGGACATTTAATACTATATATTTGAAGAAAATAGTAAGATTATTTGCAGTGCGATTCTGGTAAAGCAGAAAAGTTCCCCAAATCTGTATTTGTGTGGAACGTCCATTTCTATTTTATGTTTATTTAATTTTTGTGCATGGAACGAAACACGAAATTATATTATTTTTCTCATTATAGACTAGTTTTAGGCTTAGGTGTAAACCTCATACATAATATTCTGATTAGAGAAACGCAATTGAGTTCTCTGTGTGGGTTGCATAAGCATTAAATGGTTATTTTAGCAAATTATTCATCTATTAGATTGAGTAATTTCATGAAAAGGGTTCTCAAAGGTGAGTGTTTATGGGATTCTGTATGGAAGGCAATGGGGAAAGTGCTCTAAATGCAATTTACCTCATTGGTTACTCATCTAATAAACGTTCTGATTTTGGAGGTTAAAGGCGTATCTCGTAGAATTGAAGTAATTCTAGAATGTTGTATAACTATAGTTTAGGCTGCAGATGAAATTTGCTACAGTTGGTATAGAGGTTAACATGCTTTGAATTGGAATAGTGATAAAATGATTTCAAATGGAATGGTGGTTAAAATACTTAGTGACAAGCCACAGATCTTCTGTTTGAGTCATTGTTCCGTAATTTATTACCATACTGTATGTGGGTTAAGGGTTTTCTTCTTTATATGTCATGGGGAGTATATATAATCGTTTTATTTTGTGTCATTCATTAAATAACTCGTCATTTACTTAACCTAATATGACTTTTATTTCTCAACTTTATTAAATTCAACATGTACATATGGTATTAATCTTATTAAGTTAAATACTCTCCGTCAAAAAATCATTTGTAGATATTTTATCTCATAATAGACAGTTTGTAATTTGGCCAGAGTTGAGCTATTTCTAAAAACGAATACTATGCTTATTGACACCTACGTTAAAGACAACATTAGAGAAATGG
The DNA here is from genome assembly GCA_951213105.1 of Amaurobius ferox. NCBI lineage: Eukaryota > Metazoa > Arthropoda > Arachnida > Araneae > Amaurobiidae > Amaurobius > Amaurobius ferox. The sequence goes on from OX578137.1 coordinate 53,227,867, forward strand.
TGAAGTCGTTTAGCACCGTCTAAATAAAGTTGTTTGCACCGCTTCTATAACATGATCTATGCATCCTAAACATTTTTAGTATAGATCTCATAGATAGGATGGTTATTTTAGAGATATCAATTTTTTAGAGAGCTCTAACACTCATTATTTTAGAGAACACATTATTTTAGAGATATCAAGTTATCTATCTCCAGTTTAAAAAAATCTGATGTGGGCAGCACATGACTTTCCCTGCAGACTTATATTAACGTTCTCTTTATTTTAATTAAATGTATTTCACTTTTAATTCAATTTTCGTTCTCATTCGATAACCGGACTTATTTTCAAAGGTGGCGTAGGGAAAGTACGAAAAACTAAAATATCTCGAGAACGGCTAGTCCTAGTGTAATGGGGTTGGTCTTATTCTTTTCGTCGTTAAAAATTACGTATTAAATCAGCATTTAATGGATATATTTGAGTATACCCAGTTTTTTATTTTAGATTTTGGCAATTTTTGCGGGCCATTTTGCAAAAAAAGGCAGGTTATTTTTTTCTGAATCATACCAAAATCTAATCTACACCAGGGTGACCTATACGTGACTCATCTACCGGATTTTGTGAAATTCGGTCCATTAGTTTTTCAGCTACAGTGGATACAAGCTTTTGCGGGCCATTTCACAAAAGGGCGGGTTCTTTTATTCCGAATCGTACCCAAAACTAATCAGCACCAGCCCCGCCCACAAGTGACTTACCTACAAAATTTTGTGAAATTCGGTATATTAGTTTTTCAGTTAGAGTGGATACAAAATCTGCACAGACAAACACACAGACAGACACACAGACAGACACACAGACACACAAACACACAGACAGACAGACAGACACACACACAGACGTCACGCTAAAAATGGTTTTTTCGTATTCTAGAGGTCTCGAAACGTGTAGATCCGTCGAAAACTCGAGTTGCGATTTTCGGTATGATTCCAATACTTTCCCTATACATTGCCATGTATTGTAGGGAAATTAAAAAGGAAAATAAATTTATAAATAAATTTGATTTTCGATGAGCTATGTCACGAATGATTTATTCGAAGACAATTTTAATGCCTTCGGTAAGGATGGTGTAATATTTTAAATATTACCGTTAACGGGCATCAACACTGCCAGTATTGAATTCCACACCATCGATTGCTTTCACTAGCGATTTTCTCAATCACTTTAAAACTTTCATCATATTCCCTTTAACATTCTGCGAAACCATAAAACCGATTGAAATTAAAATTCTGCAAAAAAGTTATTCTTACTTATTTGAAAAGCGTGCCTGCCCACAATTTCGGAGTAATGCGCCGCTTAAACACATATTGAAAAATAAGACTTTTATCTGAGTTACATGAATTTCGGTATTCAAGGTTAATATAGCATCCAGAAAACGAACACAATGTTATTTATATTTACTATCAGATATTTATTATTAATTTTCTAGAAGCTTAATCTTCCTATTTAAATCAATGCAGTGAAGATGAAAGGTAAATATTGTTCCGTAAATAAAAACACTATTTTTGGAAAACTATATTGATTTTATTTTTTTTATAATTATAAATAAATATTTAAACTATGTAAAAGAGTATGAAATTTCTATAATTATAAACAACTCATAAGACATTTTCTTCTGGGAAAATGGCCTATTTATCGGTACTTGCAATCATTTAATTAAAGATCATGAAATAATTTATTTTATTTTCTATTATCATCAAATCAAGTTTTTACATTATACAAACAGGTTATTGCATAGCTGCTGTAGCTGTAGAAATTATAAAATGAACAACAGATAATTTCAAAATGTGTCTTCAGAAGGTGCTTTCTAAGTTTGAAATTAATATCCTAGTGCAGCGAGCAATATAGTTGGATCGAAAAATGTCACCATCTATAATTTAATTGCACAGTAGTTATTGGATATTTTGTTTGGAAGAGTGTTTATAAGCTTATTACGGATTCACTGACATTAGTCCCTGCAATGGGAGTCCTAAAATGAACACAATTATCAATAATAGAGTGTTTCACTATAGTTGGCCTTGCTTTTCGTGTTTCGGCAACTGGTTTTAGATACATACTTCCAGTTTGAAAGTTTGTTAAAATTAAATGCTAATTTCTGTCAGGTATGTATTTATATCGATGTTGATATTTTCGGAAAAATAATTTTTATACTGTCCCTTCAGCAAAAATAGTTCAATTACAAAATGTGGCATTGTACACCAATTGGTCGAAATCTTGTTCCAAGGTGGAGATTAACCATGCAGTGTGAGTCAGTAATCGAGAAAAAATAGTCAAATTGAAGACAAATACGATTCCAATTTTCCCTATTTTGTTAGTTTTTTGCGTAAATTATATTGTGAATATTGTCATAAATATTGCATATTATTGCACCAGTGCACTTTTTCTAATTTTACATCTTTTTCATAGAGAACCCTATATACAGTTAGAGCCTCATTTTGTTTAGAAAATACCACCCAAATGAAAACACATATGAAGTAATTTCATATTTGAAGTTAAAAAAAATTCAAATTGATTGTACGTGTCTAAAATCCATTGCCAAAACACAAAAACTCTAGGCCAACTATGCAGGAAACATCATCAAGCAAACATTGGATTAAAAATAGATTTCGAATGACTAATTAACAAATATTTTTAAAAACTACCATAGATAAGATCTTCAACTACATAATCTTCTATTTATGTTGTTAAGATGATATCTCTCAAGTGTGGGCTTTATTGGCATCTCCAAATACATAGAGAATCTAGCAGTATAGACAGAAGCTCCATCCTGTTGAAAATCGGTAATATGAGGAACTCCAACGATCCATGACGTTTAATGGCATATTAAGGATGGACAACAGGATGCGCCAGCAGTGCTTTCCTAAACTACCCTACTGATGGAGAAAACTGTTACTTCAGAACCTTCAGTTTCCCTGCGTAACTAGCACATCTAAAAACTGATATAACTTATTAGTTAGCTAATACTTTCCAATTAAGCAAACTAATACTTTCCAAGTAACTTACATTACTTTTGCAGGGACGTTTATTTCAATGCCTGAGAACTCACCTACTTGCACATTTAATCAAATTGATATTTACATAGATTTCCCTCTATTTATTTATAGAGCCTTGCATTACATTCTAACTAGAGAAACGTGGTTGAGCTCTCAGTAGTATACGTGACCATCAAACGGTTATTTTAGCAAATTATTCATACATTAGATTGGATAATTCCATGAAATAATTCCAGAGGCAACTGTGTACAGAATTCCCCATGACCGGCAGTATTTAAAGCATGGTAATTGCAATTTCGCATAATTATATATAAAATCAAATGTAATGAATTGAAGGTATCCATCATATAGTGTAAAGTTATCTCAAATTTGTGGATAGTTTCTCCCCTAACTGAGAATTGATTTCATGTACTGATACGATGACCAATATATTAGGACGTTGACTTCGGAATTCAAGCATAACATCCTGTATTAAGGACTCGTGAGACGGTGATAATATGCTGCGTGTTATTTTATTTTTCTAATCATTCCATTTAAAGTATGTAAAATTTTATTTCGAATATTTACCGTTTCCTTTAAAAGATTCTCAGATTGGGCTGTATCTGACAAACGAAACATATAGCCATCAATAAGTAAAATGCACTTTGTAAAAAGGATAAGGAAAACTAAAGCAACTTAAATAAGCACAAATAACACAATAATGCAGTATGCAACTGTTTTGAGGATCCTCTATTTCCCCTTTGTCAGTGCAAGAGAACCAACAAACACGAAGTCTGAAAGAGGTATTGGCATGAAAGAAAGAATCACGGGGATTATATACCCAAGCTCTGGATAAGAGAGAGCCAATCAGAAAGCAACTTCAAGAACAGTCCAACCGTTAATTGTCCGTTAAAGAGCAGTTAGGCGTTGACAAGTTTCACTTGTAGGAATATTTAAGTAATTATTTGTTAACTAAAGTTATTTTCTGCATTGAATAAACTTATCTAAAGTAACACAATTACCCAGATTATGTAGAAAATGTAACAATTGGTATTAAACGTAGCAAACTTGTAATAGTTTTGTACCCACATATTTATTATTGATCCTCTATGTTTTAGTGATACATCAAACATTGAGTTGATCAGATAATGTTAATCTAGCTATACAAACTAATTGTGCTCGAATTTTTACTTTCTCATACTATGAAATATAGTATGGAGAAACTATTGTTTTCAAGGAAATTTTTCAATTTCGAGAGTTTGATGCCAGTATATGTTTAGGACCTAATAAAAAAGTTTTGATCATTTTCAGAGGGATGTCCTTCTGTTTGTCTGTCTGTCTGTGGTATATTTGTTGTCTATTTCCTCTTTGACAATATCTGCTATAAATATTAATGAATTTTCACGAACCTTTATACTCAACTTTGCTAGTACTAGATAACATATTTTGAAATTCGAGTGAAAACTCCGAAACTTATTCGAAATTTTATATTTTCGTAACATGGTAGCATATAACAACATTTGAAATAATTATGCATAAAAGCGATTATTTAGTACTCAATGATTACGGAAAGTGACAGTTTCAACAATTGCAATAAAAAATAGCGGTGAAACAATTTTTGTTTTCCTGACCACACTAGCCCGCCTTGGAGGGGAAGTTACACCCCTGAAAGGGTACATTGTCAAACTTGGCAATTGGAGGATATTTTTCAAGTTCTTTGCAGGATTACATGCCATAATTGTAATCATTTGGACCAACAATACATATTGTTCAAAGTTTTTCTTGCAAAATTTGAAGAAAAAAAATCACAATTTATTTAAACATGGATATTGCTATGAGAAAGTCGAGTTAAGCCGTACGGAAGTTTATTAATTTTAATTTGAGAATTTAACTTCTTGTACAACTAGTCAATTAGAGCTTTACCGAAACTGTGGTTTCGAAACCCTTACAAAATGATATATTAACTACAAACGTATAGTTGATTTCCTTAAAGTATGTTGTAACTATGTTGTAAAACTATGTTGTAACTATGTTGCAACGGTTAGTCTAGTAAATAGTTTGGCTGGTTCAGTAGTCCCAAACTACTTCCGGTTTAGCAAAAAGCTTCAATACAGTGTGGTTCCAAAAGACTGATGATACTTGTAACATTTGAACCATTAGAGCCAGACACGTACTTGACAATTGTTTTGGATCGCGAGAAAAGTTTGTATTTTTTTTTCAAAACTGGGAGAGGTATTTGTATAAAAGTTCAAAATTTAACTTTTTATACGGGCCCTTTAGAGCAAAATATACAATGAGTCGATAAATATTGATCAACTTTTCTGTAATAATTAACTAGTTTTGAATCTGTACTTATAAAATCAAAACGTAAGGAATAAAGCAAAATTACTGATACACTAAAAATATTTACACCTGACTTACACTTTATTTCCAAGCAATTTTCAAAAGAATTTTGGTATCATCAACAAAACAAAGCTTAATGTACTTGTGTATTTATTGTGTATTTATATCTGTTGAAAACAATTATTCAATTGACATACGAACCCTCAAAATTACCACATTTTTTTTAACCGTCAATTTTTCTTATGGACTCTGAATTTTATGCATTTTTTCTATAATCGAACCTTCGCGAAGGGGGATATATAAAATGTTATATACTGTATTTTTATGTTATTGCGTTACACTGTTTTGATATAATTTAATTCTCCTTATTATTTGAATACCTTTCTAATTAAAAGTGTCTGTTTAGCACGAACGGTTAACTTAATCAGTCATTTTGTAACACTCGGTATACAGAACATTTTTTGTTAAATATATTTGTCAATTGAGTTTATATGTTAATTACTTTATTTTCTAAGACATCGACTTGTAAAGTCGTCTGAAAAATATAATTAACTAGTCTCCAAATACGAAGAAATGCAGATAACAAAGTTCTGTAAAGTTTTAAACTTTTTTTAAATATTGAAAAACAGCATGCAATAAATGTATAATAATGTCATCAGTTTCTGAAAGCAAGAAACAGCCTTCTTTGTCAGGACACACAAGAAGCACAACCTTCAGTCATAAGAGCTAGATCGGCGACTAACCGACCTGTTACGACCTTGGGATAATTAATTACCGAATATTGATATTAGAAATTTAGGAAATCAGTTTTATTTTAGTAAATATTTTTCAAGTTCATGTATTTTATATTGCGTTTAACTAATTGATGAAACAAATGTAATGACTCTTGCTGCCCCAAACGGGAACCGAACCCTGGATTTTCGAACTAGTCTGCCGACCCTCTACCGTTAAACTTCTGGGATGGATTTACAAGCTCTTACTGTAGAAGTGGACACTTCACAGTATAAAAATGTCACAGGTGTGGCAAGCTTTAATTGTCGAAGTGGAATATGCATTCTCCACCCTATAATGTAAGTTTGGCGCGCAATTGATAATCTGACTGACCACCTCCAGTTACTCTTTTCTCAGGTTGGCCTCTTCATGCTATTTTTATCCTCCAGCTTAGCTTTCTGCGTGGTTGTCATCCTCCTAATTTGAAATCGGCGCTCCATATCACAGAATCCACTGAAACCGTGATAGTCATACTAGGATCACTTTCAGACCTCAGACATCTTTTCACTAACCTACAGGGTTGATTTGTTTGAGCGCTATTGTAAAGAACCTTGCTGCCCTAACCGCAAATCGAACCCTGGATCACCGTAGCGGTCAGCCGACGCTCTGCCGTTGAGCTACTGGGATGGATTTACAAGTTCTTACTGTAGAAGTGGAATCTTCACAGTATAAAAATGGCACACATGTATATTCTGCCATTTTGGTTCCTCAAACTTCTAGATCTACCTGTGAAGATAATTTTATAAAGCGAAAACGAAGATTCTTAATGTTTCTTATTAATTAAATTGTATACGTTTACTGTTAGAATTTTTTATGAACATTAATATTGCTCAGAAAATATCTATAACTTGAACACATTTTGACTCATGAGTAACACGAGCACGTTTGTTAGTGTATAATAAAGAAAAAAGGTATAAACGCCGTCGTCCTAATGTTTCGCCTTCTATATGTGTGACAATTGAACTTGAAGGCTGGAGTAATTGAGTTCTTCCGAACTTTTCTATATTTCGGTTAAAACTGCGAATAATGTTAATTATATTTCGTTCAAGAGTGATTAAATATGAGTTTCTGATATGGCCAACGATTTATCAAGCATATTTAATAAGATACATTTTAGCCAATTTGTAACATTAGTTACTTTTAAAACAAAAAAATATATTTGTAAGATTTCAAACAAACAGAAATATTTTATCAAGATTTAAACGTTCATAATATATTTCCAATGGTCATTACATATGCACATATGAAACTTCTCGTTCAAAATGAAAGAAATATCGAAACATTTTTGTGTAATGTTAAAAAACCTTGACGTTCAGTTAAAAATTTAAATTTTTGCAATCAGTATAAAATCTATTTTCAAAAATATAATTTAAATTTCCTACGATATGTATTCACAATATTTAGCATATTTACTTTGAATATTACTTTTATTTATTTAGTATATTGATAAAAAAATCTGATGTAAGCTGAACATGACTTTTCTTATACTATAATGCAATGCATTTACTAATTTTACAATAAAAAAATAATGTATAACATCAACAGTACTGTGTTTTTGTGATTGATTTGTACATTTTGCGATTTTCCGGATGACAACAGGCAAATATATTTCAAAGTACCCAATTAACATTTATTTCGAAATACACAATTATCAATCTTGATAGCATTCTCAATAAGCGATATATTCCATATATTAAAATATTTTAATAATTAGGCGTCATTTTCATTAATGTAGCCTCATTTTTACAATTTTGATAATATTTTGTCCATCTGGGGCTAAATATCGCCAAGTTGGCAATACTTTGCTAAATTATTCTTCAAGTTCATCAAATGCATTAACAAGTGTTTCAGACAAACGGAGAGAAGATATTTCTTTTATACTATGCAGATATGCCCGTCATATGACGGAAATCAGAATTTTCAAAACATTACTTCCCATTTGGCGTTATTTTTATCAATTTGGCGACATTTTTGACACTTTGGCAAGATTTCAAATAGTCGGCAAGTTGGTGACGTCCCTCTAAATTATTTGTCAAACGTTACTTACAGAGACATGGGTTACTTACTTACGAAGACACTTACGTTACTTACGGAGACATGGGTTATAGTCTACTCCTATGTCCTTTTCAAGATATTGAATTTTCATCAATCAGTCGCTGCTTTCATTGATTTAGCGTGATTGTTATTAATTTAGCAACATTTAAAAAGTCGCCAAGTTGGCGAAATTCCGCCAATTTCGTCGCCAAAATCTCGCTAAGCGTTATGGACGGAGAAATAAATCATTTTATAGCAGAAAAATGACTATCGGCGTGCAGATACAGAAGTATTACCTAAAGTAGCTTCTCTCATGAATGGAACGAACTAGATCTGCTAGAATGATGTCACCAAATTCATCGCCTGATATTACATATGAAAAGTGAACATATGTTACAATAGTTAATATTTTTTATTTTATGCGACTTTTTGATGCATTTATTTGAAAAATGTGCAATATCTGAAGAACGGTTCAGGCTAAGATTTTAAAGTCTGTGTGAATTGTTTTCGAATAAAAAATTGCATCAGACATGGCTATTTACGTAACTTTATTAAAGGCTTTGATATTTTGATGATTTTTTTTTAAATTTCACTATAAAATTTAGGGGAGTTTTGAACATTCGATTGAGTTTAAAAACAATAGGCTTCCAGCATCCACGGATTGTAATTTTGAGACCAAATTTCGCTGGAATCGCTCTATTTGTTTATGAAATATCGTCTCCACAGACTTACTGACACACACACACACATACTTTGTCATACATACACACATATTTTCACACACACACACACTTATTTACACACACATACACCATCTCCAAAACTTTGATTCGCATTCAGGGACGCTCGAAACGTGCTTTCCCGTCGAAAACTCGAATTCGAATTTTCGACCCCCTCGCAATACTTTCCTTCGAGGAAAGTAACAACATTGTTAATTTTATCAATGATAGCTGATGTTGCTGAAATATAAATAGCTAATGAAACAAATTGACATATTGTTATAAAGGATCTAATATTTAGCATTAAACTTGACAAAAGAAGTAACAAACACTTCCTCTTTTACATCAAAGAATTGCAAAAGTATGTCTGCAATTGGTAAGAATTGTTTAATGGCCGTTGTCCAAATCGGAGACAATTGCATTTTGAGGTCACAATAATTGCATTATTCCAACCATTTTCAGTTAGTTCTTCTGTAAATGTCACTACTAATGTTAATATGGTACTCTTAAACTGTTCTTTATAGATATACTTTTCCAGAAACTGCTCATTAACTTATTTCACATATGCTTGTCTAGATACTGCTCATTAACTTATTTCGGTACTATTTGTAAGACATATTAAAAATATATAGTTGCATTGAAAAATTGTACTTCTGAAATATTTTTCACATTTAGATATCAACTGGCAAATATATTTCTAAAACTAATTTACAAATTCGCTTATTTTCATAGTGTGATTTTATATTATTACTTACATGCAATATTTTTATCCGTAACTCATAGTATATTATCATAAATTCAGTAATCACTTTTAGTTCAAGTTCAATTAGACATACAATTGAGTAATAATAGTTTTGTGAAGACACTTTATGGTTATACTTGAAATAAAATAATTACGTGGAATATTTATATGAACTGTGTTTAATACTCTACTTGCCTATTTTCCGCCATATGCTTGGTCCAACTTGTTTATAATACTATGTTTTCTTTAAATCTACTCAACCAATCGAGGTTGGAATGCGAATAGACAGTAAAAAAATCTGATGTGGACAGCACATGACTTTTCTTATATAATGTAATGGATTTACTAGTTTTGCAATAAAAATAATTTGTAAGATAAATAAGATATAGTTTTACGATGAAAAATAATGTGTCCATGACGTTATGTTTTTCTCGTTGAATTGTACATTGGACGATTTTCAGGCTGACAATATGCAAAACAATTTAGAAATACTCAAGTAACTTATACTTCGCGCAACTCTAAACAATCATCAATATTAATAGCATCCTCAATAAGCTATACAGTCCATATATTAAAATACTTTAATAATTGCATCATCATCATCATCTCGTCATCATTTTCATTGATTTAGCGTCATTTTTATCCATTTGGCGACATTTTCGTTAACGACATTCCACCAAATTCGTAGTCAAGCGTTATGGGCGGAGAAATAAGTTATTCTTGTGGCAGATAACTGACTACTGGCGTCCAAATACAAAATTATTACCTAAAGTATATTTTCTTATGAATGGAACTAGCTAGATCCACGAGAATGATGACACCCAATTCATCACATGATATTACTTATAAAAAGTGAACATATTTCATAATAGGTAATATATATATTTTTAATTTTATATGATTTTTTGATAATATTTTTAAAAAATTTACAATAGCTTGAGAACGGTTAGGGATCGCGTTTTAAAATTACTTTCAATCGTTTCCTAATAAAAAGTTAAATAGGAAATGATTACTTACGTAACTTTATTAAAGAATTTAATTTTTTGATGATTTTTTCAAACTTTCACTTGGAAATTTAGGGGGGTTCTGACATTTGATTGCGTATAAAAATAATAGGCTTCCAGTATTCATGAATTGTAATTTTTGTACCAAATTTCGTTTGAATCGGTTCATTCGTTCATTAGTTATCGTTTCCACACACACACACATTGACATCATTTCAAAAACGTCTGATTCGTGTTCAGGGGTTGAAACGTGCTCTCCCGTCAAAAATTCAAATTTGAATTTTCGGACCCGTCACAATATTTTCTTTATACATTATACGTATATAAGGAAAGTAAATATACTGGAAACTTTGTGATCAGTTTTGATCACGTATTTCTATTGAGATTAGACAAGACATGCGTTCAATCACTATACACACTGAAATCACTATATATAGTGTCTCATATTATAAGTATGTACAAATTGTGATTGCGTAAAAAATTTAAATTAAAACAATAATTTGAACTGCATTCTACGGTTAGCACATGGTAAATAAAGTATAGAATAGGAGATACTATTTCAATTATATTGTAGTCCTTCAAATATTGTTAATTGTATGAAGACAATTATATAAATAATCTTTTGGTGCGTACATCTGCCATTATAATTACTCCGATTTATATTTTATCCTTTAATAGTAAAACATAATAGCAAATCCTTAAGTGGGATATACGTAGTATATAACACGTCCTTAATTGGTAGTTCTTAATGCCAAGCTGAAAAATGTGAAAAAAATATACCAAACTGAACATTTCGTAAATATAGGTCATATATTTTATAATATTGAAAAATTCCCATTAATGTGAAACATATTTAGTTGTGGTAAAAGTAAATATAAGCACAGTAAAAAATTATTTATCTCGTGGTTGAACGTTGCTAAAATGTTCAGTAAAATGTACCCATATAAATATTGTCCCTTTAATTCTCCACACTTTCATTTTGCCTTTTCGGATAATATCAGTCAATTCAATCTTAGATAAGCACAGAATTACTGTAAATACTTCTTAAAATATTCGTAAAACAGTCATAAAACATTTCATAGAATATCTTTAAATAATTAATTATCGGTAATTGCATATCATGCAAGCATATTTGAAAATTAAAAAAAAAAATACGACTGACTAATTATAGGCGGCAATAGTTGCAAGTGAAGGGAATATCGAGAGTAGCTGTCTGGTAGAAGCTATTTTTTTAAATGCCTTTATAGTTTCATAAAACTACATGGGTACTGTAAAGAGTACACATAAATGAATGTCGTAAATTACAAATTGAATGACTTGCTAAGTAATACATAAATGAATTTTTTATTGTAGATTATATGCAGATAATATTAGATGGGAATTTTTATCTCTAAATATATTTTAATATGAGAATTTTTTACTGCTTGAATGACATCTATTCGGCATTACATCCCTTTATAAGTAATAGACGACAGAAAAATGATAATATAATTCATTCAGACTAGTCTAGTTTTATTAAACAAATTAAATGCTAGTTTTATTAACCGCAAAAGAATCATATGACGATTTGGGCGCATTTCGACTTTGGGTTAGTTGGTTCTCTTGTTTTAAAACGACACCAGAGGGAGTTTATGGATCTATATATGTTATATGAGAGCGGTTATAATGTGGCATACGAAATTCTCCAGACAGTTATGGGTGCCAGGTGTTGTTGAGACCCAGACCGTCCGACCTACCAGAAAGGTGTAAGGTAACTGTATGGACGGCCGGGAAGTGCCACCCAATTTAGACCGGAACCCAGTGGGGGAGGCATCCACAGGGACCGTACCCTCCTTCCCCTACCACCAACCTCTCGGAAGGACTTACGGACCCACATGTTTAACGTGATCGTACTCCGCATGAACACGGCGGCATTTGTGGTAGCGTGCAAATCTAGCGCGCAAACCACGGGGATACCGCACCCTAAGGCTCCTCTATATACGAGCTGACTCATCAAGCATATTGAAGCCCACCCTAGCTGGAAGCGCAGTTTATTAGCATTAAATTTATTCGTATTTTCACTTTAAGAAGTATAATTGAAATAGTTATGAGTGGTTGTTCTGCACCGAACTGCTCTAATCATTCCAGAAAGGGTTTTAGGCTATTTCGCTTTCCTAGAAACGAAGAAAGAAGAAAACAATGGCTAATAAAAAATTGGATACCCGGTAATGGAGAATACTTGTGCGAGCTAAATTCTACAATATTCGAATTGAAACTTCTTTTTTTATACAAAGTATTTATTTCAAACACTTATTTTATAATTTCTGTAACTGTAGTATGGAACTCTATGGGCTTCAATATGCTTGATAAGTCAGCCTGTAGTAGAGGAGCTCTACCGCACCCGAGATGGCCAACAGCACGCGGTGTTCCGAGGTGGTCACCCACCAAGTACTAACCGCGCCCGATGCTGCTTGACTTCGGTGATCTAACGAGAACCGGTGTTTTCAGCACGGTACGGCCGTTGGCCCTTGGGTGCCAGGTGTGAGCTTCTTCGAAAACAAATACCGGCCATGTAGCTGTTTCAATTTATCTTTTAGTCTCGTCAAGCTGAAGCTCACAATACATATATTTTGTTAAATGATGAAATTATAAAAGATTATGTGAGACCAGAAATAGATCTCACACCAGATGTTGTGAGACAGTTTTATGCGCGTTATTTATTGTGTCTGAAACGTCAGACAATACCTTAAGTCTCAATGACGCCAGTTTTTACAACACCCTGATCGAGAGGTCAGCTAAAACCATAAATTTATTGGCGTCAAGACAAGTGTGTCGAAGGACTCTAAGGATAAGGTGAAACCACGATAGTGGTCTAATATGTTGACCAATGTGAAAGATGTCTGGGCTCAGTGTCCTTAAGTCACCCAATCAGAGCCAAAGAGGCGTGTTAGACCTCAAGCAAAACAGCCACAACCAAAGGAGTATAAAAAAAGATGTAAAGTTCAATAGACAAAAAATATCGAATAGCAGAGATGAAGTAAGTTAGGGTATCAGCAGACGTAGTTGGAGAGTTTGAGAAGTTGAAGTTTCAGAGTTGGGGCAGTACGAGATTGGCAGTGCAGCCAGAGTATGGAGAATGTCAAGTGTGCAGTGAGCGACTACCGTACGAGAAGACATACTACTCTGCGAGTTGGTATTGCACGACGTATACTGATGGAACACGTGCGACTGTACAAGCTGTGTAATAACGTCTAAAGACAACCAGATGTGATCCACTACTATTGAATACAGGTCATTGAACCTTTTGATAACTACATTTTAATGGTCTCACACTTTCTCGCTCCGGCGAAATTAATGGCAGTCATTGTTGTAATTGAGTTATTAGATGACCATGTTGTTAATAAATAGTTTTATTTTGAAGTTAAAATGGTGCAATCAATTTAGTAGTATGTTAATTAATATTATTTTACAGTACTCGCGCTAAAGATAAAATAAGGTGGGTAATAGCGGCACACTGCATTGGATTCTACGATTTACGATTATTTAAGCACCCTGCATTATTTAAGCATTATTTGTTCTAAAATTAATTAAATATGTTTCTTAAAGGTAACTTTAAAAGGCTGTCATTGTACTGCGCCACAGATTACTCTTGATTTAAGACCGAAATGACAATCGAACGGATCCGATAATAAAATTCATGCTTTCGTGATATCCCCTATTATTCTTCCCATCTGCATCGCTCTGACGTGCAAGGAATCACTTTGTATAATAATGCAAACTTACTCCGAAATGCTCTTCGAACCTATCTCTTCAGAGATCCCTTCTGATATAAATTTTACATAGACTTCATAACAAAACAAGGAAATATATAAAGACTTAATTGCGCCGTCAGATAACAATTCGCAATTCCTAATCTCCATGCGTAAAACATGAGGTCACGAATGGCATCACTACACTTACTTTAATATTCTCCCGAAATCCTCTCTCTTGGGTACAATATTTGTACTCCTGAATTGATTTCTGAGTGAATTAATTCCGCCGTGGTTAAACCACCGTGGTTCCAGCAAGCGAGACAGGTCATGGTCTTTATGCGATCCGTGACACGTATTACGTTGTTTAATTAAATGTATTCAGACTGAATGGCCCCGGGAGTTTTGGGGAATTTTTGGAATTTTTCCATATAAATGACAGTGGTAGAAGAAAAATGATTTGTAATGCATACCGAGGTCCCCGATGATTTGGCTTTTACATTGATGTGGCTAAAACTCTTATATTTAAACTTTTAATACTAAATGTTAAAACTTTGACAGGGTGCTTAAAGTTACGCAAAATAGTACTTCCCACTTACCCGACTGCAGCTCTCGTACTCCTAAATTCTCCAAACACAAACGTAAAATGCACTGATCCAGATAAATAGTTCAAATTACTAAATGAACCTCTAATAATACATTGATACCATACTAAACCTTAATAAAGACCATTTACTTTATGACCAGTTAGACCATTCATAAAAAAATATATTTCTACGCTACCACTTACCACTGTATCTGTCCATCGAACAGATATACTCGCGATAATTTGAGTCCAGAATAAGGGGTGATTCAGTGACAGGGATTATTATATAAATAAAACTGACATTAAATGTACATTAATTATTAAATATAGATATCGAATTATCAAGAATTGGATGACACTTTCCAAAAATTTCCGAGTTTACGATGTATCGCCAATTCTGTCCCGAAGGTTACCAAATTTTTCGTCAGATAACAATAAAGACTTTTCGGATATAGTGAGGGGAATGGTATGGCTTTCCAATAAATGTATATATAATAAACAATGTGATGCTACATATTTTTATGGGGGATATGGTGAACTACAACATACTTTTTTTTGTTTGTGAAAGTATGTCCACAGACGTCACCCTCTACTGATAGAAGGTATTGGTTGGCAACTTGATAATTGTGTATTTTTATAATCATCTTTTGTAACGCGACTTCGTACATATAACATGGAAAATTGCACTAAATATAAAATAGCCAATATGCATCTTGGCATAATCTTACAGCACCGTACAATCGTACAACAACTTCTCCGTTTTCCTTATCAGTCTCATACGTTAGGTGTATGTTTCCCGTTCTGGCTCAATCGTCTGACCCACCCAGAAGTGCCTATTTGGATAATCGGGAGAGAACGACACAATTCATTCCGGATCTCAATGGGGATGACAACCATAGGGATAATACCATACTGCCCTTAACCCTTCATGTTGGAAATGGACTTTCTTAGATACATATTTATCGTTCAAATGCTCCACGTAGACTCGAACATAGTTTTGTTCGAAGATAAGGATAGAACATGGGGGTAACGCGTTCGACTTTCACGTCGTAGTCACTGCGCTATCCCGACCCATATGTATGTCAGTTATTTCAAAAGTCGTAAAATGCCCTATTTTACACGTACAAAATTAGCTTTAGCGATGAAGGAAAAATTGCCAATTCTCCAGACGTATGGTTTGCTATATAAAAATAACTGAAACGTTTACATTTTAATATACATCTCAATTTTAAACATTGTTAGGTATTTCTTAACAATATACATATCCCGTGTGTCTTATAAAGGACTCGAATTGTCAAATTTAAGGCTTATATCGCGACATCAAGGAATAAAATCATTAGCAGGTAACTTTAACTATAGTCTGACAATTTAATTACAGGAATTCCTTAGGGCTATATCCAAGAATCCCCATCTGAGCATTTGAGATCAAGTTGTCAATCTAAGCTATCCATTTGATACTCGACTTCTCTCATCAGTTCTTACTCAACTAAACTAGTCTAGTCCCATTATATGCATATGCAGTTATTTAACTAATTTGGGATAGTTGCAACTAATTACTTAAAACTCCAGTAGCATGATTATGGGACGATATGAACAAAAATTATATTAATATAAAAATTAGAAATTTAGTGAAACATATAAGCAGACGGTTATATTTGATTTATTAAAAGGTTGGTTGTAGTATAGTTATACCATTCCCCTAAATGACAGAAGCATTTCCGGTTTTTATTTGCTGTTAAGTTGAGAATAGTGTTGTGTTTTTACTTTCCCTGCAATACATGGTAATGTATAGGGAAAGTATTGGAATCAAGTCGAAAATCGCAACTCGAGTTTTCGACGAATCTGCACGTTTCGAGACCTCTAGAATACGAAAAAACCATTTTTAACGTGACGTATGTGTGTGTGTCTGTCTGTCTGTGTGTCTGTCTGTGCAATGTATGTATCTACTCTAATTCAAAAACTAATGGACCGAATTTCATAAAATTTGGTAGGTAAGTCACTTGGGTATGACCCTGGTGCTGATTAGTTTTTGGTACGATTCGTAAAAACAGAACCCGCCTTTTTTTGCGAAATGGCCCGTAAAAATTCCATGTATCCACTCTAGTTAAAATACTAATTGACCAAATTACACAAAATTGGGTGGATAAGTTACTTGTATGATACTCTGGTGCTGATTAGATTTTGGTATTTATCGGAAAAGAACAACCTGTCTTTTTTTACGAAATGGCCCGCAATAATGTCATGTATCCACTCTAACTAAAATATTAATTGGCCAAATTTCACAAAATTTGATAGATAAGTTACTTAGGGAATACTCTGGTGCTGATTAGATTTTGGTATTATTCGGAAAAGAACAAACTGCCTTTTTTACGAAATGGCCCTCAAAAATCGCAAAATCTAAAAAAAGCTACATATGTTCAAATATATCAGTTAAATTCTTGTTTTATACGTAATTTTTGATGAGGAAAATAATAAGAACAACTCTATTACTCTAGGACTAACTATTCTCGAATCATTTAAGATGTTTCGAATTTAGTTATGCCTCTTTTAGAAAAATGTCTAATTACCAAATAAAAACAGAAATTGAATTAAAAATGCAAATTTAGTGTTATTTTGTGCAATTAAACTCAATTTGATGAATTATTAAAGAAAAAAATATAAATTTGAGTCTGCAGCGAAAGTCATGTGCTGCCCACATCAGATTTTTTACTTTCCCTGCAATACATGGTAATATATAGGTAAAGTATTGGAATCATGCCGAAAATCACAACTCGAGTTTTCGACGGATCTACACGTTTCAAGACCTCTAGAATACGAAAAAATCATTTTTAACGTGACGTCTGTGTGTGTGTCTGTCTGTCTGTGTGTCTGTCTGTGCAATGTATGTATCCATTCTAACTCAAAAACTAATGAACCGAATTTCATAAAATTTGGTAGATAAGTCACTTGGGTATGACCCTGGTGCTCATTAGTTTTTGGTATGATTCGTAAAAACAGAACCCGCCTTTTTTTACGAAATGGCCCGTAAAAATTTCATGTTTCCATTCTAGCTAAAATACTATTTGACCAAATTTCACAAAATTTGGTAGATAAGTTACTTGTACGATACTTTGGTGCTGATTAGATTTTGGTATTAATCGGAAAAGAACAACCTGCCTTTTTTTACAAAATGGCCCGCAAAAATGTCATGTATCCACTCTAACTAAAATATTAAATGACCAAATTTCACAAAATTTGATAGATGAGTGACTTGGGGGATAGTCTGGTGCTGATTAGATTTTGGTATTATTCGAAAAAGTACAACCTTCCTTTTTTACGAAATGGTCCTCAAAAATCGCAAAATCTAAAAAAAGCTATGTATGTTCAAATATATCAATTAAATGCTTGTTTTATACTTAATTTTTGATGGGTAAAATAATAAGAACAACTCCATTACTCTAGGACTAACCATTCTCGATGTATTTGAGATTTTTCGCATTTAGTTATGCCACTTTAAGAAAAATGTCTAATTACCAAATAAAAACAGAAATTGAATTAAAAATGCCAATTTAGTGTTATTTTGTGCAATTAAACTCAATTTAATGAATTATTAAAGAAAAAATATATGAATTTGAGTCCGCAGGAAAAGTCATGTGCTGCTCACATCAGATTTTTATTTATCATATTACTTTCCCTGCAATACATGGTAATGTATAGGGAAAGTATTAGAATCATGTCGGAAATCGCAACTCGAGTTTTCGACGGATCTACACGTTTCAAGACCTCTAGAATACGAAAAAACCATTTTTAGCGTGACGTCTGTGTGTGTGTCTCTGTTTCTGTGTGCATGTCTGTCTGTGTGTCTGTGTGTCTGTCTGTCTGTCTGTGCAGATTTTGTATCCACTGTAACTAAAAAACTGACACACAGAATTTCACAAAATTTTGTAGGTAAGTCACTTGTGGGCGAGTCTGGTGCTGATTAGTTTTGGGTACGATTTGGGATAAAAGAACCCGCCTGTTTTTCCGAAATGGCCCGCAAAAGCTTGTATCCACTCTAGCTGAAAAACTAATAGTCCGAATTTCACAAAATTCGGTAGATGAGTCACGTATAGGTCACCCTGGTGCTGATTAGATTTTGGTACGATTCAGAAAAAATTAACCTGCCTTTTTTTACAGAATGGCCCGCAAAAATTGCCTAAATCTAAACTAAAAAGCTACGTATGCTCAAATATAACCATTAAATGCTTGTTTAA
The DNA here is from genome assembly GCA_951213105.1 of Amaurobius ferox. NCBI lineage: Eukaryota > Metazoa > Arthropoda > Arachnida > Araneae > Amaurobiidae > Amaurobius > Amaurobius ferox. Next base: position 53,247,031 of record OX578137.1, read on the forward strand.
TACGTAATTTTTTATGAAGAAAAAAATAAGGTCAACCTCATTACACTAGGACTAGCCGTTCTCGAGATATATTAGTTTTTTCGTATTTTCTCCACGCCACCTTTGAAAATAGGTCCAGTTATCAAATGAGAACAAAAATTGAATTAAAAGTGAATTAAATTTAATTGAAATAAAGAGAACGTGGATATAAGTCTGCAGGGAAAGTCATGTGCTGCCCACATCAGATTTTTTATTTTTTTACCCACATAGGTAAAAGTATTAAACACAAATCCTCGAAAATCTAAATATTTAAATATTTTTCTCCAGAAAACTGAATAACTTATTACTGATGAACTAATTACTTAAAATTTTGCATTTTTACGTCATTTGCATTATTTCATTTTCTTTTATTTTAGGTTTATTCCGGTTAAATTTCCAAATATTAAATTAAAATTTCAAGTTAAAAACATATTTGAAATAACTTTTAACTAAAAAGTTTTAAATCACTAATTTTAGTTTCAAAAATTTCAATTAATAATATTCATTTGAATTTCAAAAATGTACAGTATTAAAATTAATTTTAATCTATTTTTAGACAATGTGTCAAAACGATAAATGTTTCTAGAGAAAGATGTTTAGTTAGATAACTAAATTATTGTAGTGCAAAGATAAAATATTCTACAAATTTTAAGTGTGTTTATATCATTTTAGCACCTATACGATCTAAAGCTAAAGGTTTTATGCGTACATGTATTCAAAGTAGGCTGCAAAAATACATTGTTTGGCTGTAATTATTTTCTCATAATGCCATAATTGCATTATTGCCATTTCCATGTCATCATAGCCATGTCATTTGTAGTTGGAGATTTATAAAGCATCACGTTTTCATATATCCCTTGTATATCCTTCTATTGACTATATTTACATTTTTGGCTAACACTTGAACGATCCATCATGAAGAATGTGATCAAAATAATAATAAATGATAGAAATGTCGTTTTAACACAGTTTAACCTCAGAATTTATAATCTTTGTTTAATGCACTGCATCATTAGTCGTGTATCAGGGAACTATACAATTGAGGGGAACTTTTTAACACTTTACAACATAGTTGAACCGTGTTTATGATTTTGTTCATTTTGTCTGTCTGTCTGTCAGTTCGCGCGAGAACTGCCGTAAATATGTCTTTATCAAAATGAAATTTTAGTATGTTGTTGATACGGTCTGCGGGACACACGGGAATATAGAAAAGGATAATATCACCTAATTAGTTTTGGATTGAACCTGAGTTAAAAAAATGAAATACATTGAACCATAAGTGACTTAACTTTTCAAACATATTTTAAGCGAAATTAAAATTCACAAATTGCTTAAACAATTTTATAAAATATTAAAATCATTGCATACAATATATAAAAAAAATTCAGAAAAATATGTTTGGTAATTTATATAATAATTACACCCAATTATAATAGTAATTACACCCATATTATATGAAGAAATCACGTGACCCACTTCAATATAAATCATGGCATCCATATTGTTGTTGTTGAAACCCAGACCGTCCGACCTACCAGAAAGGTGTAAGGTAACTGTTTGGACGGTCGGGAAGTGCCACCCAATTTAGACCGGAACCCAGTGGGGGAGGCATCCACAGGGACCGTACCCTCCTTCCCCTACCACAAACCTCTCGGAAGGACTTTCGGACCCACATGTTTAACGTGATCGTACGCCGCATGAACACGGCGGCAGTTTTAGCAGTGGCTGGAATCGAACCCGGGCCTACCGAGTGCAACTCCAGCGCGATAACCAATGGGCTACTGCGCCCTGGCATCCATCTTGTTGTTGAAAACCCAGGCCGTTCGACTCATCCAAAGGACTTGAGCAACTATTTGAACGGCCGGAGCATTTGAACGGCAACTATTTGAACAGCATCCATCTTGTGTCAAAATCGTGATTTTTAAAGTTATTTTTCATTTATTTTTAGTGTTGCATTCGTCCTAAAACCGCTTTATTTTTTTCGTGTGTGCATATCTATACTGCGCCAACGCAATTACAATGTTTTTGAGTTTAAATGATCATCAAACTTTGATTATTTCTACAACGAAGCCTAATTTTCACTTATCGGGAATGTACACTTATCAAGCTGTAAGATGTCTTGAAGAATTGCTGAATAGTTTTAACGCAAAATAATTTATCTCTAGTGTCTGGAATATAGCTTATAGGAATGAAACATTCATTGATTTTACATAGCGAGCCAGACAATTTATATTTTGATGACGTGATTTGAATAAAGGTATATACTTGGCCTTTTATTTATTTTTTCTTGTTTACTTCTAAAGTTCATAATACTTTCTCCATATTTTTCACATTATACTGCCTTTTGTTACACTTGGTGGCGCTACCATACTGATATCCATTGTTTAGTCATTTTCTGCTTGACCGGCAATGGCTGGTGCTCATTTGGAGATTGAAAGAATGTTGACACTGAAGAAAGAGATCCAGCGATTTCGGTATAATTACTTCACTTTATTAGCGCTGCATTTTAGATTATGATTTATTTTATTGACATTATCAAAATCATGTTATATACCTACGTCTAATGTTAAATGTATAAGGTAATATTCTGTTACAGCTTTGCAAACGCAGTTGTTAGAATTCTTTTCTCGATATAAGAATGCCATAAATTTTGTTTCATATAAACAATATAATATATACATCGAAAAGTACCCCTATGATAACCATTGATACTCGCAATAAGTATGGACTGACTATTAAAGCATGTGTACGAATTTTTTTTATCATATTATTTGCTGTAAAGAATGTACTTTAAACAATTTCTTTCCCCTAAAAATTGTTCTATTGCCTACACCCTGCTTCTGACTGTATTTACATTTTTGGCAAACTCCTAAACTATCCATCTTAAAAGGATTTTTCAAAATAATAATAAATGAGAACGGTGTCGCTGTTTACAGTTTAAATTCCCCAGAATTTTCTATTTTCTTGCTGATATCATTCCGAGTCCTTTGTAATTTATCAGCGAACCGTAAAGCTGCAGGACCTTTGCCAAGTAGACGTTTAACAGGTCTTGGTTGAAGAAGCAAAATGATGAATGATGGATTGACCTGAACTAGGGCTCCAGTGGATATATAGTCTTATAATTGTTACGCATTGACGTTAAATGCTGAAGTCATCTTAGGAATATTTATTTTTCCAAGTTATGTGGAACAAATTGGTGTTTATGGTAAACGTATAGTAATATAAAATGTGCTTTGCTTGGTTTTAAGATATAGTCATTTTTCATAAAATATCTGAAGTTAGAAATTTGAAGGATATTCTTCCTACCGTAGACATCGTTTATGTTATCTCATCGTTGTATTCTAAAATAGAAAATAGTCATGCATTTTTTTTTTCATATTATTAAATTTAAAGTATTAAACTGTTGTTTACACTGAGTCTGTCGCTTTGCAATGTATTTGAAAGTTAATATTATCACTACTAGTAATATCTTCTTCATCACCAGAAGAATATATTTAGCTTCGATGTTTTTCTGGTATTTAGAGTTTCATTCTTAAAATATATTTAGATTAATATATCGTATAATGTTAAGTAATAGGTATATTGTTAATTGCGATTTCGCACTTGGACGTACGGAAAAAGATACTAACATGAGCATTTTTGGGGTAGAATAAATTTAATAAGGACTGCATATACTTATATGACACTTTCATATTGTTATTATAAATCACCCTCTTGGGGAAGCAACTATCACAGTTGAAATGGCTTCGTGTTTATTAGCACTTTTAAGTACCGTATTTTGATAGTACACACTCATTGCCATAAAAATTTGCTCACCAAGAAGGGGTTATCAGAATCGAACGGAATTGTATATATGTGAGTGCAACGTCGATATAAGTAAGTGATTACAAAATCAAAGCGATAGGGGCTGGCATTGAGGCATACAAATCCCGTATGGTGCCCTGCGTCATCTCATTCTATAGCTGTAAGCGCGCCTCTAGTTCGACCGCACTCGTAGGCTGTTCAACTTGCCATCCCAAGTGATCCCAGACATACTCGATCGGGGACAAATCTAGGGATCTGGCTGGTCAGGGAAGGGTGGTAATGTGGCGGAGGCATTCCCGTGACACCCTTGCTGTGTGTGGCCGAGCATTTTCTGTTAAAATGCCTCCTGGGAGCCCTGCCATGAGTGGCAACACATGTGGCTGCAGAATGTCACAAACGTACCGCTAAACTGTCACGGTTCCGTGGATCATTATTAGAGTTGACCGGGTATCTTATGCGACGGCATCCCATATCATCTGTGTGCCGCTGTAAAGTGAAGGCAGGATTGAGGTGTTCACCACGGGACCTCCACACAAGTACATGGTTGCCATCACTGCCCAAATTGAATCTCAATTCGTCGCTGAAGACGATCTGGTTCTATTCGGTTGCAGTTTAATCCCGTCGAGCGCGACACCACTCCAAAAGGGGGCGCGGTAGCCCATTGGTTATCGCGCTGGAGTTTTTGCATACAAAATTTCATTACAATCGGAGAACTCCTTCTTGGTGCGTCGATTTTTTTTGTTATAGAGTATATAAAGGATAGTACTTTGCAGCTTTATATAACATATGAAATCAGAGACCAAATGTGAGGACATGATGTTGTAGTTCATTCCTTAAATAATGCAATGACTACACATCTTTCACAATAAAATTATGATATAACAATGGAGCTTCAAGTAGTGTATGGCACCACATATTGAAAATGAGGCCATGGTGTAGCCAGTCCTTTTCTTACCTATATTTCCTTCACAACGGAAGTGTGATATAACAAGGGGGATTTACGTAGCGTATGATATCATATATTGAAAGTGAGACCATACTGATATTTTATTTGTTAACATTTTCTAATTTTTTTGTTTGAGATAACATACAACTCTGAGTATCAAGTTCATTTTGTTTACATTTTTACCATTCAAAATATTTCAAGCATCTTTTAACAAAAGTAGGAAATATTCTTGCGTGTATTTTGTTTATTAATTACGGGGCAGAATGTCTTATTATGGGGCAGAGTCTTACTAGTATATGTACAGTGTGTTGAAGACCCAGACCCACACTCACCCTACCCTAGGGTTTACAGTAGCCGTTTGAGTGGCCGAGAAGGACATGTATATGTACAGTGTGTAGACTGTTAACATTTATAGTAGTGGTGTTTTCTCAAACAAGTTCACAATAAGGTAGATTCGATTCCAGCCACTGCCAAAACTGCCGCCGTGTTCACGCGGAGTACGATCACGTTAAACATGTGGGTCCGTAAGTCCTTCCGAGAGGTTGGGGGTAGGGTACGGTCCCTGTGGATGCCTCTCTCACTGGGTTCCGGTCTAAATTGGGTGGCACATCCCGGCTGTCCAAACAGTTACCTTACACCTTTCTGGTAGGTCCAACAGTCTGGGTCTCAACAACAACAACAACCACTCCATACGGAGGCGACGGTGAATGGGTGTCATTGGCAGCACACGTAATTTGGGCCGCGATACTATATGTCCTTCAACCAGACGCCTCGCGATGGTACGGACAGACACACGGGTCCGTAGTGAAGGTGCTGCTTGTGTCCGGATGGCGGACAATGATGCAGTTGTTGCTGTGCGGTCAGTTGTCATTTAAACTACTTATATAGGCGATACTAGAAAATAGATGTTACAAGGAAAATTAAAGAAAATTAATCGAATCTGGCATCTTAAGAGCCAAAAGTGATAATTCATAGTGAGTGATCCTTCGTCCTTCATTTAATCCTGAGTCCAAATTAGTTATTATCTAAGCTCTATCTATTGCTGTTCCCAAAAAATGTATGTATCAGGGAATACTTTTGAAGCAGCAGTTAAAAAGCCAGAGAGCCCCACCCACCCTAAGGTATGAGCAACAATTTTAGCGTTCGGGTTTTGAAGTAGTAGTGAAAAAGAAACTGAAAGTAGAACTTTTGATGCTGAAACCATAGTAGTTACATCTAATTTCTATTTATACACGATCATGAAAAATATATGTTTCAAGGAAAATGAACTTGTTTTACTGGAAATGGAAAAAAGAAAATCCCACTACATTTTTCAAAATTTGATGTTGCATCTTTTTACCATCTAAGCTCTCTCTATATAGCAGTTCCTGATAAAGAGATGCTTCAAAAATGATTTTAGTAAAAACATAGATTGCAAATTCAATCGTCCTCATTATATAGAGGATAATTTCTCAAATTACGGCTTTTAAAGATTTGATTACCACCAATTAATATATGGATAATTCTCAAACTTTAGCGTTTAAAGATTTAATTGGTAGCAATTAATCGAGAAATATTTTTCAAATTTTAGTGTTTAAAGATATGATTTCCGCCAATTAATAGTACTTCCTCTTAAATTTTAGCGTTTAAAGGTTTGATTGTCACCAATTAATCGAGGACAAACTTTTAAATTTTAGCGTATAAAGATTTGTTCCCCATCAATTAATAGAGTATTCATATCTAAACTTCAGAATTTGATGACGATTTGATTGCCAGCAAGTAATAGAGAACTATCTTTCAAATTTTAGCCTATAAAGACTTGATACCCACAACTAATACAATACTATATCTATAACTTTAGAGTTTGATGATTTGATTGCCAGCAATTAATAGAGGACTATCTCTCAAACTTTAGCGTTTAAAAGTTTTTATATAGATATTCGAAATCTAAGCATTTATACGATATTTTCTAGCTTTCTCGTTATTCCAAAGTAGAACTCAATTTTCTGGTTTCGAAACTTAACTGAAAGAATGATGAATCGTTCCAAAAGTTATTTGAGAACCGTCTTGATTCTAACATAATGTAAGGTTGCAGATTCTATTTGGTATTTTGATTAGATTATGCCAATACCAGACACGTTAAAGTCTTCTCAGACTGACTTTGATCTATGAGCGGCGGATACTATTGATGGAAGGTAAATGGCTTTCGTATAAGCAATCTTTAAAAGTTGGAACTTAAGTGATCTCTAAATTAAATGAAGAATGATTCATAGTTCCTTGAAAGATTTCCTTTGAAAATGATCTTGATCTGTCGTAAATATGTTTGTATTAAATACTCCATTTATTATGTTATTATATGTGATGTTACAGCCAGTTTTACGATCTCCTGTTAGGCATTTAGCGAAATATTTTAATTGATAATACTTTAAACTAAACAAATTGCGATAAAGATGGACATGGATGCATCAATATAAAAATTGTCTAACGTGTATTTGTCTTTTCATAACGTCATAAAGCTCTCAAGTGGCATGAAAAAATACTTATGTACACTTGTACTTAGGTATTTATGTATGATTTGTAAACTTATACAGTATAAACCAAGAAACGGAACTTAACGGAAACGTATTTTTTATTTCTCTCCAGGGGGAAGAGAAAATAGGGGACAGCTATTCTTTCCAAACCTTCCAAAAGTCCTCCATGACAATAAATACTGAATTTATGCACACTTATACAAGTAGTATCGGTCACGGTTTCTTGCTTGGGGCAAAAGAACATGAGGAGTTTTTTAGACTTCCTTTAGAAGTATCTCTGTTCAATTACAAGGCTGAATCTTTGCACACTAATAATATCACTCTTTCCCGGCCGTCCAAATAGTTGCTCAAGTCCTCCGGATGAGTCGGACGGTCTGGGTCTTCAACACTAATAATATCGATTACGGTGCAGAAATTAATGAAGCCATATTTTCAATCCACCACAACGTGGACGACAAAAAGGGAGGAATTTGAAAAGATGTTGCAGACCTCATCAGAAAGACCTCTTTTAGGCTGACATTTTGCACACAAATAACATCGACCACGGTACAGAAACTAACGAAACCATAATTTCAAACTCTCACCAAGGGGGATGAAAAAAAATCTGATGTGGGCAGCACATGACTTTCCCTGCAGATTTTATATCCTCGTTCTGTTTATTTTAATTAAATTTATTTCACTTTAAATTCAATTTTATTTCTCATTCGGTAACCGGACTTAATTTCATAGGTGGCGTAGAGAAATTACGAAACTGAAATATCTCGAGAACGGCTAGTCCTAGTGTAATGGGGTTGGTCTTATTCTTTTCTTCGTTAAAAATTACGTATTAAACAAGCATTTAATGGATATATTTGAGCATGCGTAGTTCTTTAGTTTAGATTTTGAGGATTTTTGCGGGCCATTTTGTAAGAAAAGGCAGGTTATTTTTTTCCGAATCGTACCAAAATCTAATCAGCACCAGGATGACTTACAAGTGACTCAACTACCGAATTTTGTGAAATTCGGTCCAGTAGTTTTTTAGCTAGAGTGGATACAAGCTTTTGCGGGCCATTTCGCACAAAAAGGCGGGTTCTTTTATCTCGAATTGTACCCAAAACTAATCAGCACCTGCCCCGCCCACAAGTGACTTACCTACCAAATTTTGTGAAATTCGGTCCATTAGTTTTTCAGTTAGAGTGGATACAAAATCTGCACAGACACACAGACAGACACACAGACAGACACACAGACAGACACACAGACAGACACACACACAGACGTCACGCTAAAAATGGTTTTTTCGTATTCTAGAGGTCTTGAAACGTGTAGATCCGTCGAAAACTCGAGTTGCGATTTTCGGCATGATTCCAATACTTTCCCTATACATTACCATGTATTGCAGGGAAAGTAAAAAAAGGAGCAATTTGAAAAATATTTCCAGATCTGTTCTGAAAGATCCTTAAATTTTTTATACAAGAAGAGAACTGAGGGACTCAATTTTTCCATAACCGTAACCCAACAAAATGGTCAAAACCCATCAGATCCAATATTCGGTCAAGACAACTTTTTTGAACATTGTTAAATAAGATTAAATTTATTAAATATGTTTGAAACAATTTTTAAAAGTGTTAGTTTTCTAATCTTCAAAAGACATAAATGCTAAAAAGGGGTATTTTTAAAAGACAGCTTTTAAAGATTAATATAAACACTGTTCAAAAATCTTGTAATATTTTTTTATATTTTGCCTTGTAATATTTTTGTTTTGTATTTAGGTCCTTATATTTCCAACAAACTCAAGATTCTTATAGTTTATAAGATGATGTATAGTAAATAATATTCAATACGCCATACGAAATTTCTATTGAGGATGTAAGTCTTCCATTTAAAATAAAAAGTAATAATCTTAGCATTTTATTTCGAAAATGTTTACTAGCCGCTTGTCCTTAAATCCTGTAAAGAGTTACATTATTATACTGAACTAAAGAAGAAACTATCTCTCATCTTACTACATTTATAACCAATCTATAATAATAAAAAAATGTATATTTGTTTAGCGTTTGTTGTCTCTTTTGTATTTGTCTGTCTCTTTGTCAGTTTCTCTGTCGGTAATGTAACGGAAAATATAATCAACTGACATATACGGAAATATGGTTATATTAGGATTTCATATAAATGAGAATTTTTTTGAAATCTAGGGTTTGATTAAATACTTAAAACCATTTTCTGATTCCACCAGGATTTTTGAGTTTAATTTTTATTAATATTGTTAATTCAACGCAAATAAATAAATCTTACTTGCTCTTTAAGTAATCATACAATTATTTCTAACTTTCTGCTTTTGAAATGTTATCCAATTATATACTTAGTTATAAAACAAATATCATCCGCAACTAAAACGCATTTCAAGGATTAAAATTCTTCGCATTAAAAGAGGCTTTTGAAGTTTAAAAGGAAACCAAAACAAAAATTCTTGCATTCCATGTTTTTAAAGAAAATTGCGAGACATTTTCTTCCATTAAGATTTCATTTTGAAATTTAAGATTTATGCTTTTAAATTTGATTATTTTATACGCATAAAATAGTAGGAAATGGCAACGTTTTCAGCACTTTCTTTCAAATAAAAGCATTAAAACGCGTAGCACTCAAAATTATAAACGCTTATTTGATTATTTTTCAAATTAATGGTAAATTTTCTAGCAAGTAATATTTTCTAATATTGTAATATATTATTGCTCTATAAAAATACAACTTTACAAAAGAAAAGAACACGTCCGTTTTGAAAAATCCCCCTAAATTTTGGACTTTGTAAGTATTCATATGTATGAGTAAGAGGACGCTAATTTTATACTTAAGCTATTTCACTGAAACTTAAGCTATTTCACTGAAATGAGATGTGTCGAAACTAGAGGGTTTAAAACTAGGGTTGAGCATGCTTAATTACAATATTTTGCCTAATTTGATCATTAATCGGTATTATACTACTGGAACAGTTGTCTGTAGCATTTCAGCAAGGTAAAATACTGATTCGTTCAGGCTCTGGACCGTTGGATATTTATCATCATTTGGTACCAAATCATGAGTACAAAAGTATCATGAGTGAAGGAATGAATCCTTTGCTCATGATCGCTTTTTCCTTTCTCCAATTCTCGTATTTTTGCAGGCCTTTTTCCCGGAAAATCCTTTCCAATTCCCCCCCCCCCCCGAAAGTCAACGTGCACTTCTTCCAGTCAATCATCTTCTAGCTTTCTCCACTTCTTGTATTCTTAGGGGACTTTTTTCCGGGCAATCCTATCTAAATACCCGGAGACCTGAGAGTATTTTTTCCAAGCAATCATCCCCTAGCTTTCTCAAATTTCCATTTTCATACAAATTATCATACGTGGAATTTTCCTGCTAAATTCAAAATTATTTAAGCATGATTCTATCTCCAGCTTTTCGAAACATATGATAATTTTCTATTATTGTTAGGTAGCATTTTTATTCCATATTTGAATGTCTCGAGTGCCATCATTTAAACCACAGTTCCAATCTGGTCAAAAACCATGTCTTAGAAGATGAGTGCATAACTCTTCGTGCACTTAGATTTTCCACTTACTCTAATATTTAACCGTACAAAATTGCTATTTCAGCAAATGCCACGAATGCATAAATGGAATATTATATTCCATTCAACCGAAGTTGGAAGTCAAGGAGCTTACTCAATGTGAACGTGAACAGATAGTGATACTTCCAGATATGTTCAACTATTTAGAAGTCAGCGGTAATAGTTGCATTAATAGAAAATCTTCTGAAACTGTTCATGAAGATGTTTCAAAAGTTGCAGTTCTCAATTCACATACAAGTTTAATTGGGTGGCTATTAAGTGGATATTCTCTCTAGGCCATTATTGGATGAGAGTTAATAGATCATAAAGGTCCTAAAGACTTTGCGTACTATTTGAATATTCTATGGGTTAGAATAATGTAAAATAGGTTGCTTCTGCTGTTATGATTGAGTAGTCATTGCTTAAACGAAGTTTTTAAGTCTCCAAAAAAAATATATCTATAATGTTCATATATTTATAAGCATTTTTGATTAATTTTTGCATAATTTCATAAAAAGATAATTTTTTGAAAAGGGGTAGGGATTATTTTTTAATATTTTATATATTACAATATATAATTCTGAAGTGAAATCTAATGAATGAGCATTATGAAGTTTCATATATAATCCAATATAATCACCCAATAGACTTAGAAATCCAATAGACTTAAAATTCTGAAGTGAAATCTAATGAATGAACATTATGACGTTTCATATATAATCCAATATAATCATCCAATAGACGTATTTCATTTGAAGTAAAATAGTTATTACAGTTACAAAATAATCAATTAATCCGTAAGATAATTTTCATAGAGTCCTATGTCAGTAGCGTGATTAGAAATGAATAAATCGTTTAAGAAATTTCGGGTGAATTCCATTTTAAGATATTTAAAACCGTTTAAAGCTGCAATTGCTTTCATTTATGATTCAATAATTTTAATTTATTTTCAAAATAAATTGCTTACTTTTCAACAGTTTAAATAAAAAAGTACTTTTGAATTACTTTCTTTTCGATTATTTTCTAATGTTTATGTGACAGTTCTATCGTTAAAATATATCATAAAAAATGCATAATTGAAATATTGTTGATTAGTCGTTTAAAGTTTATGCGATCGAAAAGTTTATGTTTTGCCCCCAAATTCGCCCCCTTGCTACACGTACTAGTTCTGTCTATATTATGGGCACTCGCCAATTACCGATACTCGTCTTGCGAGTCATTTCAACCAGGCTTGAGCAGACGACCAACCTCGTGTCCCCTGCTTACTCTCCTGGAGCTCGGGGACTCCGTCCCCTGTTTACTCCCGCTCACTTACCGCCGAACTCGTATAGAGATATATTTAGTTTCACCTGTTTGTAGGCGTAAAACCGCCGTTGGTATTCCGTCCCTTATGTACAGCAACTCTTGAACCTCCAGAAGCCAGTCAAAATCTAACGATAACGACAGCCAACGATATCGAAAGTCTCAATGATAGCTTCAGTATTAGAGCTCTGAACAATAAATTTATTTAAAAAAAGTAAACCATAGTTTTCTGTGAGTCTCAAGTGATACAAGATGTCACTATCATAAAACTATTCTGTAATTCAAAACACAAATACACATCCATGCTGTACTAAATGCAGAATCTAGCACAAAATCCAATACATATATAGTACTTATATAATTAATTCGTTATAAATAAATTTTAATTCTAGATCCATTCTAAATTACTCTGGACTAAATTGTTATGGATATTATTATATTTATTTATAAATATTTCATGCATATTTATTATGGTAAAACAATTTCTTCCTAGCGAAACAGTGGGCACATAAAGTATGATGAGAATTATTATTATTCAATAAAAGCTCACTATATTGCACCTACTATAACATAAAAGAAATGTAAAAATAACAGCTCAGCCATAATAAGTGGTGGAAAATCATAGATAAGAGGAAAATAATTAACAGCAATATAAATAGAATCTATAATTCCCCATATAATTCATATCTCCAACAATCATATTCCCCAGCTGAGTTGACAACTTTGATATTTTATGGCTAGATTTAGCCATCTCTTATAACGTTTAGTACACAAAAATGGTTAAATCTGGCTATTAAATGGCTAAATTTGAATTTCTTTAATGTATGTGCATCAAATCTAGTCATTTTTCTTCAATTCCTTAAAGTTCATCCAAGTATTGCCAACATAGTGGTTAATTCAACTTGTATCAAAATCAATGAAAATAATTGAATGAAAATAAAATGTGTTTATATTTTAAAATTTTGTAAACAAGTTGTTTTTTTAAATTGTCTTCAAAACTTGCTAAAACTGTTTTTTTAGGATATCAACAGCTTAGTAATGTTTATAAATCTGGTCAATTTAGCTTATTTGTGCCCATATAAACTACTAGCAGCGATTACCCGACGTTGCTCGGGATTTACGATGCAAAACTCTGATAAAAATTACACCTGAACACATAGGGTCGCGAATCATATACATTGTTTTTTCTACTGTGAAAGAAGTAAATTCATTGGATTATGTAAAAAAAAATCATTGCATTATATAAGTCATAGCTTCTTCCGGAGTGCCTACTGTAAGACCTTCGCAGCTAGGCCTTCCGGGCGGATGGTCCTGGCTGGCAACATCTCGAAATGTGATTAATAGGTGTTCACATTTGGTGTACAGCTAATATGTACAGTTTGAAAGGAAAATATGTACAGTTTGAAAGGGAAACTAAAATTACTCTTAAACGCTAGGCAACAATGCAAATGTTAACAGATTAAATGACATTATCCTAATTTGTTAGGTTTCACCGCCAGTGTTTGCTTGTAAACCATATTTTTTTACTTTCCTCTAGGAACTAAAACATACAAATTTTGTGAAGTTCCTACTCTTGAGAATGCCACACACAATTGGCCATGAGAGAAGCAAGGACTTTCTAAATTAACGCCTCCAAGCTTAAGGATGTGTCCTTGAGATTTGTTGATGGTCATGGCAAATGCCAGTCTAACTGGGAACTGGACTCGTTTGAAGCTGAATGGTAGGTCGGTTGGTATCAACGGTATGAATACGTTATCTCCTTTCGCTTTTCCCGTTAATACCGTGACTTCGGTGACATTTGGTAAAATATTTTTGACACAGAGCAGTGTTCCATTGCATAGTTTTGACGGGTCCAGATTCACCAGAAGCATTATTTGTGATCCATTTTTTAACTTCACGATATGAGAAGGCATTCCAGGTGGCTCAAAGTAGTTCAGAAATTCCAGCGGGTAATTGGCAGCATCATCGGTGTCCACTGCAGAGTCAAAAAACTTGCTATGATATAAGTAAGAATCTTCCTTATGGTGATAATTAAATAACCATTTTTAATTTTTAATACTTTTCGCTGTTGAGTAAGCCTGTGAAAAATAAACCATGCTGATAAAGTTTCCATTTAATTTCATATTTCAAACCTGCAATTTTCAAAAGTGTCTAATACGTTCAATAAACTCCCACAAAATTCAGAGATTTAATTGACTTTCACGGTTTAAACCAACGATTTTCAACCTTTTTCGTTGGGAATCATGGAGTCATAGAGTAGAACTTCTAGGAAAATGTTTGTTTTCCATTTATATCTCAACAACCCCTGGAAACTAGAAACTTGGACTTAATTTATGGGGAACTATTTCAAAGCTACTCCCAAAATTTCATTAATTTCGGTGTAGCTGTTCTCCCTTGATGATGAGCTAAACAAAATTTTCATTTTTCATTAATATCATAACAATCCCTGGTGTTAAAAACTCGAAACATAGACTAAATTTTAAGTGGGGCTATTTCAAGACTATCCACCAAATTTCATCAAATTCGGTTCAGCAGTTTTTCCGTGATGTTGGATCATACATACATACATACATACATACTTTTCTTCTTTATATACATAGATACCACCATGGTTGTTCCATTATAGTGTTCCATGGTAAATATTGCTTAATAAACCTTATAATTCGAATCATTCAAGTTTTAACTTTGATATTTATTAAACATTCGTAAGTGCTTATTTTCCCACACAATTTATCCAAACACAAAATTTGACACAGGTAGCTTCATTTCATCCTCAATAATCATATCCACCTCTCTCTCTCTCTCTCCCTCTCAAACAAACAAACCCACATACATAAGCAGAACTGGATATATTTACAAACGTGTTCTATGGAGTTAGGGGTATTAAACTGTGCTAACTTATCAAAATCTTGAAATCAAAAATTTTCGGGAACAATAATTTCTCTTCAAGAGCGCGAGAAAATTAAAATTCTGCAAATGTTATACGAGTATTTTTACTAAAACTCAAGTATTGATATTTTTAGCTTATTGTACCTAACACGGTAGTTTTCCTATCTATTCTATAAGGTTCTCATTAATTTGCTCGCTCTACTACCGTTTGTCATAGTACAATCATTTGTCAGAATTTCATCCTGTAGTGCACTAGATACAATAAATCTAACTGAAAAATGCAAATAAGTATCTACTTTTGCTTACACTTTTGTATAAATATATATATATATATATATATATATATATATATATATATATATATATATATATATATATATATATATATATATATATATATATATATATATATATATATATATATATATAAATATAAATAAATATATAAAAATATATATATATATATTTGAATGCAATGTACCAAAAATTGCCCGGGTGCTGGGTGAACCCCTTACCCCGCTTAAAGCAAGCTTTATGTCGCGACAACACTCCCGTAGAGTTCTATATTTTAAAGGAGATTCCTTTATCCGTTTCTATACCTTCATATATATATATATATATTACTACCTTACCGCTACAACCTTCAAGGAGTTAAGTTGTTTTAATGTTTGATTTTGTATAGATATGAAATCGTATAGATAACATATTTTGTAGAGAACTAAACATTTCTATGCATTGATAAGACATGCGCTGTCATCAACATATCTACTTATTAAAGTGTCACGTAAACACGCATTTGTGATTAAGAACTTGGGAACATTCTGGAAAAAAATTAACCGTGATTGTATCATTTATTAAAATTTTGAATTTATTCTAATACTTCACTCAACCTTCATTAAACTAACCATCATCAAATGTGTTTACAGCGTTTGTAATTTGGATGAACTGGAGATTGAGCCAATATATGGATCATTTTGCTATTAGATTATTATTTTTATCTTCCTTGGTACATTACCCTTTTGTTGTGCGGTATATCTTGTTGTGCGGTATATGTAATCCTTCATATGTGGTATATATGAAGGATTTTTAAGGAAATGCCCTATTAATGTATCAGATTGTAAAAAAAATAAAATAACTTAGTGCCGATTTTCGTGGCTGTCCGAGCTTAAAATTTTTTCTACAAAATGTACAGGCAGGCATCTACTTTTATTAGGCAAAATATAACCACGTATTTTAAAATAAAAAATGATTAGTGTGACATGCAAATTTTTTTCGCGTTGTATGAGTCACATTTGACACATTTTTAACCGAATTTTAACTGTATCATATATTTCTAACTGATTGATCTTAACTTGATTTTTTATAGTTTGAAATCCTCCAACAAATGGTAATCAGGAACTTAAATCTCACTTCCAATGTAGCAATTAGCAATTCCACTTCTAAAACTTAAAAGTAAGCAAATTTGCATGTTCTGTCAGCAGAAGTTTGATTCATGTTGTAAATTTAAAACGCTTGCTAAATTTGATCAAGTTTTGATTTAAAGTTTAAGACTGTTGATTTAATTCCAAACATATACATGGCTCATTTTGAGATTCTCCATTAAAATATGAAAAGTTGTTACGTCTAGTAGACAGTCTTTCTGGGATTCCTATAATTGGAGTAAGTATGTATAGGGGGGGGATGTATGCTTCAGGTAATAGCATTTATTGATCGGTTTCGACTTTATGCTTTTGTCATCATGAAATATCTTATACCCTAAATGACAGAAGGATAACTTTTCTATAAGTAACAATGTTGAAGGAGTATACTGTTTCTGTTTTTACGCGCAACCGGCTTTCAATTCCTTAAAGACATTAAATCGAGGTTATACAAGAATACTTCATGATTTAGTTTATTGCTGATTATAAATTAACTATAAAATTTTACGTTATTTTACACCTGTTATGCAATGTTTAATCTATTATTTAACTTCAATAATTCTTTAAAAATCCTTAAATACCCCACTAACTAATGCCGGATAGATAAAAAAAGCCAATGACAAAGTTGCAGAGCAGTGTCCAATGAGTAGAAATCGACACCAGGAATAACAAAGAGATTCAATACCAGGAGTAGAAATTGTCAGCAAGGGGCAGCATTCTTCCTTTGGTAATTGAATACAATTTTGTGACATTCAAGGGCAGTGGAACTCAATTAAACATTTCTTCTTTTTCGATCCAGACCGTCCGACCAACCCGAAAGTGTAAGATATCTGTTTGAACAGCTGGGAAGTGCCACCCAGTGCAACCCAGTGAGGGAAACATACACAATGATCCTACCCTCCTTCCCCTACCACCAACCTCTCTGAAGTACTTACAGACTCACATGTTTAACGTAGCCGTACTCCGCGTGAACACGGAGATAGTTTTACTGGGGGGATCAAACTAGGGTCGCCCTAGTGCAATTTCCGCGGGCTAACTACTGGGCTGTCGCACCCCTATTAAACATTTCAGGAGTTTTCTAAAATTAGTCTTTTGGGAGTTGAATAAACGTATTCAAACTAAATTTAAAAGTTGAGCTCGTGACTTTTACTCAAAATCATATCATATTATTTGCTAAAGTCATATGATATAATTTGCTAGTATACAAAAGAATAAAAATCGTGCATATAAAAATAGAATAAAGGGAAAAAAGGTGCATTCTTTAAAGTGGATCAGAGACTTGGATTCAAGTTCAGAGGAACAATGCTAAGGAGAACTTAAAAATCAAGATATTGTCGTATCAATTCGTAGTCTGAAACATAATATTAAACCTTTTGTATAGTAATTATTATGTAGTTAGGTATTAAAATATTTTATTATTTTTATAATTGTTTTGACATTCTAGACAGAAAAAAAAATGATCTAAATATTTTACACTTTCAATTTCATTTTTCATGTAACATTAAACGGCATAAACGTTGCATTAAATATCATAAAAAACGATTCAGCGAAAATAGAAGAAATGTATTTCTTGTTCTGTCATGAAATATTGATATTTTGTGCTGAATATTTAATCTCCCGTCTCGATTTTTGCAATGTAAACGAAAACTGAAAAATAATTATTTCTATACGTAAACACTGGAAAACAATGAAAATATAACAGCTGCAAGAAAATGGTAATTGTTTGTTGATCTATTTTTTCAGGCTTTAAGAATATGATTTAGTTGCTTGAGAAAATAAATGTTCTTATAACAATACATTTTTTATTTAGTATAGAATCATTTATCGAGACTTAATAAGAAAATGCCGAAATGGTTACTAGATATCCATATGAAATTAAAGATATGTCTGAAACT
The DNA here is from genome assembly GCA_951213105.1 of Amaurobius ferox. Classification (NCBI taxonomy): domain Eukaryota; kingdom Metazoa; phylum Arthropoda; class Arachnida; order Araneae; family Amaurobiidae; genus Amaurobius; species Amaurobius ferox. The sequence continues at coordinate 53,265,375 of OX578137.1, forward strand.
GTTATTACATGTGTAATTAGATGATGTACTGAGCAATTTTAAGATATAAATATCTGATTGTTTCTATGCATTATAATTGTATTCGCTGCACTCAACTGTGAGAAATAGTATATTAATTTTTATAATATAATTAATGGAGAAGCATATTTCCATTTTTATATTGAAATGTTTAACTTGTAATAGTTACATAAGTGTTTTTTTAATCTAAAAGAAATACATTCCTTTGCAAATATGAGAAAACTGTCTTATTGCAACATTAAGAGCAGTGTGATGTTTAACAAATGCAGTGCCTTCACCAATGACCTGTATATCAAAAAGCTCAATCTGTGTATTCTGCCAAGAGCTGATTATTGATTATTATTTTATTTACTGTATTTCACTTGTTTGAATTTCCCTCTTTACAGAAATCATTGAGAATGAATTTCGGCAGAAGAATAATATTTGCAGGGCTAGAAGGTTTATTTCAATTTTTTCTGCTTAGAATCCAGATCCAAAAGCGGGGCTTAGACCGAAACCAATAAGTAAGCTTGGGGGATGTCAGTGGGGGACGTCTGTAGGGGACGTCTGTAGGGGACGTCAATATCTGCTACGTCATCCAAAATTACACTAGTCTGTAACGGCTCCTGATTGGTTAAGAATTTAGGAATGTAATCTCGCAGATGTCTGCATATGAGCTTCAGTAAAAACATTTGCCAGTTTGTAAAGCTGATGCATAAGTGACGGCTCTGTAAGATGAATACATATTCGAAACAGCATCATAAGAAAATTAAAGAAGAAAATGTCTAGCTTCAAATTTATGACTGATAATAATTCATATCCCTTTGATAATATTGGACATGCAATCATTATCAACGGCTCGACATTTATTTGACAATGTTTCGTGAATCTCATTCTTAATTTAACTACTTATATCTATGATACACGATTATTTCAATAGCATAATGTGCAGTTTGAACGAGAATTTAGTAAGATCAATCAATTAAATAACAGCTGAATATTATATATGATAACTCAATATTTGGCTTAAATTTAATACAATTGATATTATGTACTATATATATAGAGGGTATCTCCAAAACATTGACCTCGGTTTTAATTCTTTAAATATTGATCTAAACATATATAATAAATTACAATGTTGAGTGAAAAAAACGGTACAGAATTTTATGAAATCGATAAAAATTTTCAGAGGATTAAATTTTAAGAAATACAAAATTTAAATTTTTATACGGCCCCTATGCAAAAACTTTTCCACACCCTGAAACGCGATTTGTCGACATGATTTTTTCTCTCTGAGAATCCATGTCGATGCATCAAAAAGTGGTTTAAGCCAGCATTTTTGTCTTTTCATATATCTGGGACTTTTTATGATAAAATGCTGAAATTTCGTACATCACCTTATTAGTGTACGGGGCACATTTTACTCATTGGAAATGCTTTTGTACTGGGGCCGTATAAAAATTTAAATTTCGTATTCTTTAAAATATAATTCCCTCGGAAATTTTAATCGATTTCATAAAAATATGTACCTTTTTTACGCAACTTTATAATTTATTATATATATTTACGATCAATATTTAAGGAATAAAAGCCGAGATCAATGTTTTGGGACACCATATATATATATATATATATATATATATATATATATATATATATATGTATATATATATATATATATATATATATATATACATATATAATTTATAAACATGCTTTACCGAATTATTTAACATAATATTTAATCATTCATCACTCGTACTTTCAATTCCATACCCATATTTACTAAGTACTGACTGTTATTCCCTATTGAACTGCCAATAACTTCAAGCACCGTACGTGAGTAATGAACTTCAAAGCAATGATCTTATCAATATCCGTGTTCCCCTTTACGTCTACAGCTGTGAGTAATCTAGAGATAACTGCCCTCTTAATCAGAGGCAAGTGCCGAGAGTGAGCTGAATCACCAGACCTTCTAAACAGCCTCAGCCCTCCCTCAGGGCCACAAATAATATCTTCCCATTCAGGACGTTTTCAGCCAAATCTTGAGCAATACGACCGTGGCGTTTGATGTAGAGTGTATTAATATTTTACTAAGGCTCAATAATGACTCTCGGAGTGCAGTGGATTTTGTTCTGCTTATGGATATTTAGACAGAGAGTAAAGTAATAGATTAATACATATTCATTGATTTAAGTGATAAGTACATTGCTTTAATGATAATTTGTATTTTACTTTCCCTACAACACACAGTATATTTAAAGGTCTAATATTACTTTCCTTATATACATAATGTATAAGGAAAGTATTGTGACGGGGTCGTAAATTCGAAATCGATTTTTCGACGGGAGAGCACGTTTCAAGCATCCCTGATCACGAATCAAATATTTTTGAAGTGATGTCTGTGTGTGTATGTGTGTGTGTGTGTGTCAGTGAGTCTGTGGAGACGATAACTGACGAACGAATGGACCGATTCGAACCAAATTTGGTACAAAAATTACAATCCGTAAACACTGGAAGCCTATTGTTTTTATACGGAATCGAATGTTCAGAACGCCCCTAAATTTTCGAATGAAATTTTGAAAAATTCGTCAAAAAACCTAAACCACAAATAAAGTTACGCAAATAGACATTTCTTATGTAATTTTTCATTAGAAAACGATTAACATAAATTTTAGAACGCTAACATGAACCGTTCTCGAGATATTGCACATTTTTCAAATAAATTATCAAAAGTCTTATAAAGTAAAAAGAAACAATATTTCATATTGAGAAACATGTTCACTTTTCATATGTAATACCATGCGATAAATTGAGTGACATCATTCTCGTGGATCTAGCTCGTTCCATTCATGAAAAAAGATACTTTGAATAATACTTTTGCATTTGAACGCCAATAGTCATTTATCTGCTGTAAGAATAACTTATTTCTTAGTGCATAACGCTTGGCGAGATTTTGGCGACGAATTTGGCGGAATGTCGCCAACTTGGTGACTTCTTTAAAATGTTGCCAAATTAACGAAAATCTCGCCAAATGGATAAATATGACGCTAAATCAATGAAAATGACGACTCCTTGTCGAAAATTCAATATCTTGGAGAGAATATTAGTATCTACTATAAGAAAAACCTATTTTTTCCTGTAAAAGTAGTAAATTCATTACATTATATAAGGAAAGTCATGTGTTGCCCACATCAGATTTTTTAATAAAGAATTACACTGTATTTTATGGTTGAAAAAATATTGGAACGATATATAAAATTATACCATTTTGCAGTGGATTTACAGACTTTGTGAATGTTTAGAACACGGATTAAGTATGTTAATATAACGTACGTGTGCATATGTGTTGTGGAAGTTCACTCAGTAAAATATGTGTATTAGGGCATAACAAATAGAATGACTATTCAATAGCTTGACAAGTAAATATTAACAGGCATAAATCCTGTTTAATTTTTTTATTTTAAAAATATAGTCGTATTTATAAATCGTAATTATCATAACGCAATGAAATTTCCAATTATATGAAGGGAATTACGATCATAAATTCTTTGAAATTTAAGCTTAAAGTCATTATAAAAAAATAATCCCAACGTCTTTTTTCGCGTCACAATTTCTGTTATTTCCATATCTGAAATTCACGCAACAATTAATAATCTTCTAAAAGCTTGATCTTCCTTAGCAACGTCATTCTAACTAGATCAGAAGATGAATACAACTGCAGACAATTGCAATTGTGTATTTAACAAAGAAAATTGTCTAGCACTCATTGTTATTAATATCACCGAAGGAATTGACATATTTAACATATCTGCTAAACTCAATAAAAATTTAAATTTTTTCTTCGCGGTAATTTCGACAATTCAATTAAAGCCATTATGGATATTTTAATAGTGTGAATTAGCGTGACACGCACCTTGATAGCAATGTGGATTCTGTGATAAGTCTGTAAACAATAGTTATGTTTGTTTGTTCGTTACAAAACTTTTAGAATTTATAGAAGACAAAATTAGACACAATTTTTTAACGCTAATTAAGTCTATTTATTTTAAACATCATATTTTATGTTTTTTAATGATATCAGTTATGTTTTACAATGATATAAGTTATATTTTTCATAATAGATATATACTATCTATTATGTTCTACTATTAATTAAGGCAATTGTATTTTTAAATGCAATCCCAGAAATTCTTCGGTATCCTGAAGAATGCTCCGATTTTTCATGTATCATGCAAATGACTATGTCAAAAATGATTTACCGCATGTATTTACCCCAGCTTGTAAACTATCAGACATATTTCTTGTCGAGCAAACAGTGCCTCACTCCGGTACATATTAGATGTTATCACAAATGGACAAAAAATATTGGAATTGGTTCGTTTAACGAAATGGTGCATAATAAGCATAAATAGAAATAAGATAATAAGAATGTTTAAATATATTAATTAAATGCTTGTTACGTGCATGATGTGTCTTAACAAATAAATTAATCCACTCCCATTACCTCATGATAAACCATTTTTACTTTCCTTATATACATAATGTATAAGGAAAGTATTGTGACGGGGTCGAAAATTCGAATTCGAGTTTTCGACGGGAGAGCACGTTTCAAGCATCCCTGATCACGAATCAAACATTGTTGAAGTGATGTCTGTGTGTGTGTATGTGTGTGTGTGTGTGTGAAAGTATGTGTGTGTGTGTGTGTCAGTGAGTCTGTGGAGACGATAACTGACGAACGAATGGACCGATTCGAACCAAATTTGGTACAAAAATCACAATCCGTAAACACTGGAAGCCTATTGCTTTTATATGCAATCGAATGTTAAGAACCCCCCTAAATTTTCGAATGAAATATTGAAAAAATCGTCAAAAAATCAAAACCACTAATAAAGTTACGCAAATAGACATTTCTTATGTAATTTTTCATTAGAAAACGATTGACATAAATTTTAAAACGCTAACATGAACCGTTCTCGAGATATTGTTCGTTTTTTAAAAAAAAATATCAAACAGTCATATAAAAAAAAAATCCTATTGAGAAACATGTTCACTTTTCATATGTAATACCATGCGATAAATTGGGTTACATCATTCTCGTGGAACTAGCTCATTCCATTCATGAAAAAATATACTTTTAGTAATACTTTTGTGTTTGAATGCCAATAGTCATTTATCTGCTGTAAGAATAACTTATTTCTTAGTGCATAACGCTTGGCGAGATTTTGGCGACGAATTTGGCGGAATGTCGCCAACTTGGCGACTTTTTTGAAATGTTGCCAAATTAACAAAAATCTCGCCAAATGGATAAAAATAATGCTAAATCAATAAAAATGACGACTAATTGTCGAAAATTCAATATCTTGGAAAGAATATTAGTATCTACTATAAGAAAAACCTATTTTTTTACTGTAAAAGTAGTAAATTCATTAAATTATATAAGGAAAGTCATGTGTTGCCCACATCAGATTTTTTTATATATTTAGGATTTTAGATTAATGGCTATTTCACGCCATTTTAAAACAAGGCGACTTTCTAAAATCATTTTATAATGGAAAATATAATATAAATTTTAACAAGTGCTTATTTAATGTATGGTTTTACACGATAAATCTCGAAAAAAATTAAATGTGAATTAAAAGCACAAAAAATACATTCGAGTCTGCGGCTAAAGTAATGTGCTGCCCACATCACATTCCCTTAATGGAGTCTACAATCGAATTTTAATTCTCATTAATTTTGTACATTTTGGATGTTTTAGAAAGCGAATCAAATAAGTTTTTGTTCAAAATCAGCCCATCAGTCGATGTATCCGGTTCCGCTCAGACGTGATTGATTATATTCCTGCCTTTTGTGTTTTTTCATAATGTTGAGTAACTTTGGAGCAAATTCCCTCGCAAAGATCACAAAAATGTATATTTTCTGGCAATAAAATACTTCGATAGTAAGTATGAGCAGTTAATTAAATATTTACCCGGTTAAGGAGGCAAAAAACAACTTCCTTCTTCAGACTACAAGAAATAGTGCTGCCACTCATACGTGTAGTTTCGTTATGCTATATAACGAATTTTTTTCATTTCAAATATTTTAAATAGGAGTTTCAGCGAAGCTTTATATACGTTTCAATTACATTTAAATCTTATCTTCAAATGTATTCTTATGTATGACAGTAAAATATTTACGCTTGTGTTTTATGTGAGTCTGTACATACAACACAAGCGTCTGTACATAAAACACATGCGTATATTATGTTTAAGTCTGTATACTTAAACATGATATACAAAGGTAGGACAATGAAATATTTAGATAAAAATAATTTCATGAAACTATATAACAAATTGTAAGCCACTAATAGTCATTTCTTGTCTATCCTGTTTCTCAAAACGGTATAAATTATTAATAGCAAAAATTTGCTCAGATGCATGTCATCTTGTGCTCGTATAGCATAAATTTTCGTATAGAATAAATTTATATGCTTATATTAGTTATCACAATACAGTTTATATTCAGGTTATTACCACTAATTGCAGAAACGTATTTAAATGAAATGTAAATATTATAATTCTCTCGAACATAAATTTCACAAACATATTTTTTCTAATGATGTAGTGTAATAAATAATAGAAAATGCAAAAGATTAAGATTAACTTCCAGTAAAAAAATCCCAAATTTGAATTGTCGCAAACAGCACTGTAAATACTCATTGGACTATAATAACTTCGAAAATAATTCAAACTAGAACATAATCACCGAATCTGGTGGAAAAGTAGTCAAAACGAAAAGTAACATCCATCCACGTATTGTATAAGGATTACAAATTTAAAGGAATTTGTGTTAAATAATTTTTATAGAAATGATAAATGATAACTTAACTAATTACTTGTATAGTATTGATTTAAATCAAAACTTGACCATCGATTTAGAACATATAAGTTTACCCTTCAACTTAAAAATGTCCTTGTTAGCTTACTCCCTACAGCATACATTATTATTTTTTGGCAGTTATAAAAGTTGCTGCTGCACAATTTTTTTATTATTATTGTCTAACTTTTCCGGAGACAGACGATATTTTGACGTAAACATAGATGTAAATCTGACAGTTTTGATTATAAAAGCGCCATAATCTGAAATTGGTATTTTTTGACATACTGCGTATTGCAGTATCAAAGAAAATTAATTAAATTGAGGGTATTTTTCAGTTTACAAAATTAAAAATAAAAGTTTATTTATTTATAATTATATAGTGCTTATCCAGACCAGTCAAAGACAGGCAAACTAATACAATTATAATTAAATTGCAACTTCTTCTAACGTCCTCTTTTGTTTAACAAAGTAAGTCTTCAAAAAAACAGTTGACTTATTCAAACGTGACTCATTTAGGTTCTGTTCCATGATTGTATAATAAATGTTTCAAGTTTTAGTTGTCTAGGCAACCGTGGTGCTTCTAAAGAACCTTGAAAACATTTTCGACCCCCCCCCCCTCCTTTTGTCCATCCCTGGGGAGAAATCGAAAATACTACTGCGTTAGGTTCTCTGTACCATGGTTTATACTATAAGTCTGTAAAGATTCAGCCGGCTAAGTCACCAAAGGCTTAGCCAAAGAATATTAGAAGCCTTTACGAAAACTCCCATTTCCCCTGTGTTCAAGGTCACTATCATCAAAAAATTGAAAATCTACACGGGTTCGAAAACACCGGTTATACCTCACATTAGTCAATTTTTATGAAATGTGATACCACGAAGTTATTACATATGTTCCTAAAGCTCTTCGAAAATTCGTAAAAACTCTTTGAGTAATTCACAGCCTAAGAAGACCCAGAAAGCTAAAATAGGTTTTGGAATACTGGTATCTAAGATGGCTGTCTTACACTTTTAAATCTGTGAGTGCTAGTGACCGTTTTTGTAAAGAAGAATAAATTACCCACAGAGAATACATTCAATACGATGGCTGACAATGAATCCCTTTCATTCAGATTAAATAAACACAAAGTTGCCAACCGAATTTACAAAAATGGTTCGATTCAAAATGGTATCTATTCAAAATGTAAAACGGCGATCTTTAGAAATTTTTAAAGCAACAATATTTCGTCAAATCTGAACATTTTATTCCAAATATTTAAAATACAAGCTCCTTTATTTATTTCAGAGGATTTGCAAAATTCATTTTCAAGATATTTTTTTTCTTTTTATTGAGGTTCGCATTATTAATTCAGTGTTATATTATATTTCAGCGAAATGTTCATAACAAGGTTGAAGAAGACATCTTGTAGTCAGTAAAGAGCTGGTTTAGACCTCAACAATCAAACTTTTGCGTTAGACTGTACATTGTATTTAACCAGTCGTCGATACAAAATAAAATGCATACAGTGATTCAATTTCATAGTTTTTGTGAATTTGTTTGCAAGCGGGACAAACATGTTTTATTCTTCAGATCTGCCTGTGATGATAATTTTATATAGCAATCACAGATGATATTACACTTCTTTTTAGGAGACTTAAATTAAATATGTTATAGAACATTTTGAATAATATTTTCATTTAGAATGTTACAGTAATACGCACCTATTTTGAATCACAATGTTAAGTTGCGCTTCCATTCGTCTGTTTAGGATTCACGGGATAACTCACACATTTCCTTTTAGATAAAAGTATTATAAAATTCTAAAATGAAAGACTCATTATTAAAAGTATTAAAAGTCATTAAGACTCAAGTATTAAAAGTCATTACGAATCGTGAATAATAAGCTTCTTTATATTCCATACGAAGAACGAGTATACTGCAATAACATAAACTAGGGAGTATATTTTCCTAATAATGTACGCACTTTGCACAACTACGTACGCCTACTCCTTATTTGGGCAAAAACAGTATTTGATACTAATGTTAGGAAATAGGGAGTGTAATCATTATAAGTAAAATATATTTTTATGAAACTCGAATAACATTGATTCGTTATATACTGCATAAGAACAGTTTGCGTTATACCATACAGCCGTGTAGGATAAGTAATTAAATGTATGAAAAAAAATACGCATTTATATCTTTATATTGTGGCATTCCATGATCTAATTATTTTTCATATTTAGTAACATTTTCTACATAATAAGATTAAATTGTCTACTTAAATTAACTGAACTGAATAGGAATATTCATTATAATACATACACAATTATCCTTTCATGCAATTAAGTCTAAATCTTACATGCGTACATACAAATAATTATAATGATTTGTACAGCTGTTATATATTCGATGTTTTCGGTGAGTTTATAAATGAAAATAATTGTTTTTCAGCTTTCGTTTTCAGTATAAAAAATAAGACGAGAGATTAAACAATAAGCGTAAAAAATTATTTCGTACCGAGAATGTGTTTTCTTTCCTAATTCTGCCGAGGATATATTTTTTCATTTCTTAATAGCAATATTTTTGTCACATAATGCGCTTAATAAATGTGGAATTGGATGCTACATAGTTTTTTGAAACATTTGACTAAAATTATCAATAAAACAAAAAAAAATTAAGTATTTGATATCAAATTTATGTGTTATTACTATTCTCACTTGTCTATCTAAAGTAGGAAACATCAACCCCATTAGAACAAAGTCCATGGTGAACAGAAAGGGGGCTGCAGCTTCTGCTGGTTCGTAGGTCACAGATACTCCTTGGTTGAAGTCTTACTTTTGTCTAATACTACCGTGTTAAGTATTAATTTCAATTATTAATACAAATTACTAATACCAATTATTAATACAAATTACTAATACCAATTATTAATACAAATTATTAATACCAATTTAGACCGTGGTGACAGTAGTCACATGAACCGTACTCTCTTTGCCCAGATTCATAGCCTTAATACATCCCCTCCTTGCAGAACCTTCAGACCTAATGATAAATCATGACAATGCTCCAAGTAGACATGCGGATTGCTTTATGCAGTTTCAAGGATCAAACTTTAGTCCACCACGTGCGATCCTCTCACCATAATCATTGGGTTATCCAGTCATCTTCAAATTCATAATCTTACAGTACGTACTCTACTTCAAGAGCATACAAAGAAAATCAATCATCCAAGTGTATTAATAGATAGAGTTTGACTGGTGAGGGGGAAATCCTTGCTTTAAATCACAGTTATGTCAATATTTTTAAAACGTATTATAGGATTGGTTAATTTATGAAGAACTTACAATAAGGATAGTTTAAATCTTTTTGATAAATGGAATTTACAAAGTTAAGGACACTGTGGAAATACCACCAAATTATTTCTAAATATAGAACGGAGCTGCATGTTCACAAATCTTTGCAAAAATTCGCTCCAGCCGCTGAAAGGATTAATTTTGCATAATAAGTACTTCATTAGCAATTGCATACAAGACTGATTAAAATCATCAATCTGTTTCGGAGGTAAGGTAAATAAGCGCCTCCTTTCATAGAGTAAAGGTTATAGCACCGGCACAAACAATTTCTTTATTTATGCAGTTTCACTAAATCGCTTACAGGGTTAATAAGGAAATTCAGTTATGAAAACTAGGTTAGTAAAAATATTACAAAATACCATATACTATATGATTATACATTTACTAAAAATGGAGAAATTTAAATACATAACTTCTAAACAGTGTGATATTGTGAAACCTACATTTAGTGGTATATATAGAATATAAAAAAACGATTGTATAAAAATAGGTTAGACAGATATGTTGTATTACATATATGGGTGGTAATTAACTTTTGCGTGTATTTTGTTTAATATATACTTCACTCTTAATCAGTACAAAGTTTAAAAAATATAATTCCAGTTCACAAATTAACACTATGTATTAAAATGCAAAACTATTTTAGATGTTAAATCTTACAATGTTATTTCAAGTCTTAAAATACCGAAAATGATGTAATACTGGCGTTTAATTACATCAATTATTGTTTTGAGGAAAATATTTAAACTATCATTGTACTGCCTATTTTGGATATGTTTGTTGTAGCTACCTATCTTTTACGTAATATAGAATACTAGAATGAATTTCCCATTATACATAAGCGCCCACGAATTATCAGTAATTAAATAATAGCCCGCATTTAAATAACACAAATCAATTTACAATACACACACACACACACACACAGACACCCACACACGCACACGCACACACACACACACACACACACACACACATATATATATATATATATATATATATATATATATATACATATATATAATTAAGTATGAAAAAGTTGTTTTTACATAGAATTGTATATTACTATCAAGATATGATTATTATAAACAACAGTTTTGTTTTCAATAACGTAACTATTACAAAGTTTATCTATTACAGAGAAATGAATGTCCGGAAAAATAATATTTTTTGAGTCAGATTCGTATTATTAATAGTTTTTAATCCAACTTCTGCATGCCATCATAAAACTTACATAATTCCACTGTATTTTCTTTCAATATAGTCCATGACTCCAAGAAGCTGTAGCGCCATTTGAGGAATATTAATTAAGTCATTGTGAGTAAATTGCATTTACATATTATTGCTATGTTATTGTTAGGAAGATGGAAATGCCTAATTGTTTTAATACCAATCCTGATTTATAGTTTCCTCTCTGAATGTATGGAAATATATCTTTTGAAAAAACGTGGAAATTTACTCTTACGTAAACAGCACTTATAATAGAATAATGTAATGCCTCTATTTCCCATATCATTTTCAGAAATTTGACTTACTATGAAAAATTAGAACTGCGTTAGTTATGAAAAACATAATTTGGAAAATGTTTAGACACATTTGCTGAGAAATTAATTATATCTGAGAGTCAGCTTAGGCAGGAAAAATGAGATACGGTGTGAGATAATTTAAGGAGATTCGTCATATATCTTTCATGTGTTATGCAGCTTGATGTAATTTTCAGTACAAATTCATTGCCACCAGTACGGACTGTGTTTGGTGGGAGGAATTGTCTCGCCTAAGTTAAATGCTACTTTGTATTTTTTCGCTAATATCACGATGCCGCATTTACATTAAACTATGGGTATTTTGCTTCTTCCAATCTTAAAGTCAGACAAAGGAATAACATACCATAAAATTATATAAAGAAGTGCCCTGAAGAGTGACAATACTGGGGAAACAAATCTTTCGAGATTTATGGTCCTCGTAAAACTGCGAGGCAATTCAAAGCAATCACGAAGAACATAGCAAGACCTGCTGGCATTTGGGAAGTCAAAAAACAAAGGGAAATGCACGCTCACATATAAAATAAGTGTCATTTGTGGGACCAATGAAAGCAGGACCTTTAGTCCCACCAGAACATCGAACTGGTAGCTGCATGAATGAATAAACAAAAAAAATCCCACACTCCATTCGTTTAATCATTTTACCAACAAGGCAAATTCGAAAAATGCAAGTTTTGAACAGATTCTACTTTAGACGGCATTAGAGACAGATCCCAAATTGTACTGTATCAGAGACAGAATCAAATTAATGTCCAAATCCAGTATCTACAATATTCAATGTCCATACCAACTTTCTATTTCACAAACCTAGCTCTCTGTACTTATCCAAACCAAAAGTATAAGTAAGCCTCCTCCATAGCGGCGTACTCGCAAGTCGCTGTAGCATCAAACTTCAGTCTACAACTCATCTGTTTAACTGTCAAGCGTGGAGTTCGTTGCTGCCATATTGCAGAAACATTGGAGGCTTTCAGCTGTGAATCAAGTGGCACACCTTTGAAACATTTGCAATATTTATTTGACATAGTCAATTTTCATTATTTATGTGACCAAAATCCCAATGTCAATTTCTCTCATGATACCAATATATGTTTCATTCTATCTATTTTATATCAACCTTTTATGCTTGAGCGTATCGCTGAAATTAGGGTTCTAATTCCCCTGAAGAATTATTTATATGTTCTCGCTTACTGTATGAGAATACTGTCGAAATGCTTCTCTTAGAGAGGGAAGTTCTGTTACAAATTATGAACATTACGAGTTGATATTGAACGAGGTGAAGACAAAGTTATCTGAAGCCTGAAGGGAATTGCAAAATTTACCTCGATCATAACGATGAATACATGGCACTTGTCTGTGATTAAGCCTACAAATCCCTAGAGATTGTTCATAATATAGGCAAGCAAGTATTTTCGCGATTATATAAATGTCGAAACGTACGTTTTTCATTAAAATAAAAGTGAAAAATACTATCGGGGATATAAATATGTAAGTGTTGTCTAAATACATATAAAATATATACCTCAATAAAATATCATTTTAATTTGGGCTTGGATAAATATTCCTAATTTATATCGTGTTTATGTAGTTTTAAATGGTGATGTTTCTTTAGCTTGCACATATTTATTTGGTTTCTCTTTCTTTAGCTTTATATATCTTTATTTCATTATATTGTTAGTTTATCGATTTTTCTTAGCTCATATTTTTTTAGATTTGCCTATTTTCTTTTTGTTACATTTTTTACGTTTGCAAGCCTATCGCCTGGATCCTAAAATCAAAATATGTTTGAAAGAAATAACTCCTTCCACAAGGTTCCGGCCTAAATTGGATGGCAATCCCGGCCGTCCAAACAGATACCTTACACTTTTAGATAGGTCGTCGGGCGGTATGGGTTGAATAAGGAGAAAATTATTTTCGTACTCCATTGCGAAATGTACAATGTGACTTAACAGTCATATACACAGGGTGGCCAGATAGTTCCTGAATGGCGCAATATCTCGAGAAATACACTTCGGTTCAAAAAATAAAAAAACACGTATTCAATATTTTTAGAAAAGCTATCCAATGATACCAAAACTGACCCCCTTCCCCCCTCCTTGGGGGGAGGGCAACTTTGAAATTTTCAATCGGAACCCCCCATTTTTATTGCAGATTTGGATTCTTCTTGGTTGGTAAAACGGAAGTGGGGCACAAAGGTTTAAAAATGGGAATGTCTCGAGAAATACACTTCGGAGAGAAAAATAAAAAACTACGTGTTCAATATTTTCTAAAAATCTGTCCAATGATGCTAAAATTGACCCCCTCCCCTCGTTAACCATTCACTTTAGCGACAACTGTTGACTTCAGTTTAGAAAACGATTCAAAACTACTTTTAGCACTACCCAGGAACAACGATGTGGACGTAGTAGTTTTCTGTTCCCTTCGGGGTGCTTGAATAACATGAGTCCCCTTGCCTCTCATGATCAGGGTGCTTTTTTCTGTAACTTTTAAACGTTAGTGCACCTCTTCCGTTTTTCTCGATTATAGCGTCGTTTATGGGAGCAAAAATCAAAAATCGTAGGTCAAATGTATGTAATATTTTCTAATGAGAATCCAAATCTGCAATAAATAATGGGGGTTCCCATTGAAATTTCAAAGTTTCCCTCCCCAATTTTGGTATCATTGCATAGCTTTTCTAAAAATATTGAATACGTGTTTTTTTATTTTTTGATCCGAAGTGTATTTCTTGAGATATTGCGCCGTTCCGGAACTTCCCGGACACCCTGTATATATATATATATATATATATATATATACATATATATATATATATATAATTAAATTTACACTTTATATTAACATTAAAAGATTTATAATTACTTTTTCTATTAAAATTTAGGAGTTGTGAGCTTTATCTTTTGCACTGTATCAAGCTCTTGAAAGGTTAAAATAAGCATGAAAATGTTTGAAAGTTCATTGTTCCTGTTAATTTATACGATAAAGTGCATTTTTCAGAGCTAAATTGTAAAAGTTGAATGACTATTTTAAAAAATATAACATGTTTGCCATCCAAACATACCAATATTTATTTCCTTTTACTTATTTACCAACAGCATTTTATGCTTACAATCATATAGTTACGATTAGCTCTGTCATTTCGGAAAAAGGAATATGTATATTCGTTCAGAAGATAATAAGAATTTATATTCGCTATTAGAGAATGCAGCTGAAATGATTTACCTAAAAATGGAAGCTCAACTACAAATTATGGACATTACGAGTTTATATTGTATGAGGTCACAACTACACGTTATTGCATGCCTGGAGGGAATTCCAAAACGTATATTTAGAAATTGGAGTGCTTGTGTATGATTAAGCCCTAAGATATATAGCTGTATAGTTGCTATTATATAAGCATTATAAATTACTTTATCAATTGTGTCATTAAAAATCCATGTCATTAGGTACAAAAATTTTCCAACTAAATACTTTCAAAATATTCTTTAAAATGTTCAGTGCCAAATGATTACTCATGGTCATTTTGCCTCTTACTTCAAAGATATGTTACCGACACGTAGACATTTTCATTGTTGGCCTAAGCGTCCCGTACTTTCACTGGCATGCCTTGCTATCTGTGATTGTATGACTATGTAAATTTAATCCTTTAAACTATCTATCGTGTGGCATTATGTTGCATGCAGAGTCTAGTAATGACAGAGTACACATATTAGACTTTATGACATTTCTAGCATTTAGTATAAATGTAGCGCAGTTTCGTTAGAAAATTTGGATTAAGAGTAATTCATCTTTGTCGTTTCACTTGTTCCATTTCATTGACAGATGATAATTAATGGATGAGCTCTGGAAAATCATTTCTATCCTTCATTATTTGTTTGAGACAATATATCTGGATGTGTTAACTTATTTTTTGCATAACATACAGTAATTTAAAAATTATTTTTCAAATTCTTTTTAAAAAATTTCTAAACTGCATTAATTTTATGATTATTTATGAGAATTGTATCAACTGGTACTTTTGCTTATAATTTCATTTCTTTCAGGTAATACTCTGGATATTTTCTTCTGAATACATTCATTAACTGCAAATTTTTGCACTATATCAGAGGTATGTGGTTTTGATATTCAGTGGGATCAAAGTTTAAATAATACTTGAATTTTGAAATTGCTTTTACTTTTATTGAAAGTAATAGACATCAAAATTCAAATAACATAAAAAAAATTAAAACAATTATGGTTGTTAAATGGGACCCAGTCAGAGATCGAGAATACGACTTTAAGCGTATTTCACACTAGAAAATAGGAAAATACGTTTTGAAAATTAAGTAAGTCGTATTTTTAAGCATTGATTTCGAAAAGAAAAATAGCTAATCATGATGTTTACAAACGTTCCGAAAAAATCATGTTGTTGTTGTTACTAATCCCTCGTGGTGAAAGATCGCCTATGCACCACGTCCACTAGATCCCTGGTCGAATGGCGAAGGGGAGAGAATTTGCAGCTTCACTTTTTAATGAGGCTCCCCAAGGGCGGAAATCTGACTTTGCCTCGACAACGCAACATCCATGTCCTCTGGCGGAATTCGAACCCACAACCCGGCAATCCAGCGGACAGAAGGAAACGCATGCCTCTGACCGCTCGACCACCGGATCGGCGGGTTGGGGGGGATCTAAGAAAAGGATATCCGTCACGAATTTGAAAACACACTAATTTTGAGATCTAAGATTTTCTCATTCCTTTGGTAATCCGTTTCACGCTCGCAAATCAGGATTCCCAATACTTCAAACAAGAGCAGAGATGCCGATTTCTACGGATTCTCTGTGGTTTCTGTGAGTCCAGAATATGTTCTCACATGTAGTGAGACAAGTTTATGTGTAGATTTATGGTGTACTTAAAGGCAAACAAAGCATTAGTATGGCTGGCACCGAATTTTATGAGAACTTGAACTTTTAGGTCAAAGGACAGTAAATTTAGGAGGCCATATAAGAGTTGGCCCGGACTGAAAGTACAGTCGTGTCATTGGGTGAGGGGTGGCCAATCAGTGCCATGGAAGAAGTAAGACGGAGTTCCCCCCCCCCCCCACCACCCTCACCGAGTGGACCTGAAGTTTGGATCCGAGAATCGGCAGTATTAAGAATAGTATAGTAGTAGTATTAAGATTATCGGCAGTATTAGTATTATCGGCAGTATGAGTATGAGTTTTTGTAATAGATAGTAGTAGAACATGAGCAAGTAAGATGACTTAGAAGCAGTTATAGAAAGAATTGAGTATTAGAGAAATCATGACTTAGAGGCATCAGTATTCTGACTTAGCAACATGAACAAGTAAGATGACGACAAAGATCATCGTAAGAGTAGCAGATTTCAAGTAGTGAGAGTATCATCACGACATGGAGAGAAAAATTACAGACGAATTCGACCACGGTTCCCAACAAGGCCCAAAACTCAAGGTATGTGTCATCAACAATCCAACGGTTAATGAATATTTAGATATTGGTTCAAGTAGTCTCACATGTCTCCATCCCAGTCTATTTTAAGACTAATATAATGTATTGAAAGTTAATAAGTAGTTATGTTGTTAATAAATGATATTGTTTAATTTTTAAATAGTCTAATCTTTTAATAATGATTAATGAATTCCTTTAGAGGACTCACACTTAAGTTAAAATAATTGGAGGGTTATTGCTTAAACACAACGCACTTATAATCACTAAAATTAAAGATAAACAATTAATATTAATATAGTTTAAACTTATAAATTAAACATAAAATTTAATTAGTCGTACCACAGTTTCTGAGGAATACAATATCAAACTACAGATACGGAATTTGCATAGTTTCCTACAGAAAACTGCCTTTCTGTCTAGAGCAATGGAAATTTACGGCCTTATGCAAGGTATTGACAATCAAATCCCTGTAATAAAAGGGATTTAGCCGCGTATAACGTAAATTAAGATCGCGATCGCTTTTATCATGAAAGTAATAAATATGTTCCTTAAAAAGTTGCCATTCGTCATAAACCTCTAAACGGTTATTTTTACTTTCCGTATATGCATAGTATAATGTATAAGGAGAGTATTGTGACAGGGTTGAAAATTCGAATTCGAGTTTTTGACGGTAGAGTACGTTTCAAGTTTCCTTGATCACTAATCGAACGTTTTGAGGTGATGGCTGTATGTGTGTGTTTGTGTGCGTATGCGTGTGTGCGTATGTGTGTGTGTGTGAGTCTGTGGAGACGATATCTCACGAACGAATGAAAAGATTTGAATGAAATTTGGTACGAAAATTACAATCAGTGAATACTGGAAACCTATTATTTTTAAACACAATCGAATGTTCGGAAACTCCCTAAATTTCGAAGTGAAATTTGAAAGAAATCATCAAAAAATCAAAACCTTCAATAACGTGACGCAAAAGATATTTGTTATGCGATTTTTCTTTAGAAAACGATTGACATAAACTTCAGAACGCTAACATGAACCGTTCTCGAGATATTGACCATTTTTCAAATAAATTTATCAAAAATCCCATAAATTAAAAAATAAATATTAACTATTGAGAAACATGTTCACTTTTCATATGTAATATCATGCGATGCGATAAATTTGGTGACATCATTCTCCTGGATATATCTCTTTCTATTCATGAGAAAAGATACTTTGAGTAATAATTTTGTATATGAACGCCGATAGTCATTTATCTGGTATAAGAATAATATATGTCTCTGTCCGCAGCGCTTGGTGAGACCTTGGCTACGAATTTGGCGAAATGTAGTCAACTTGGCGACTTTTTTAAATGTTGCCAAATTAACAAAAATCTCGCCAAATGGATAAAAATGACGCTAAATCAATGAAAATGATGACTAATTTACGAAAATTCAATATCTTGGAATTAATATAAGTATCAGTATAAGAATAAACTATATTTATTTACTGTAAAAGTAGTAAATTCATTGCATTATATAAGGAAACTCATGTGCTGCCAATATCATATTTTCTTTATTATTTTCGCATAAACAGTGCGATTGCGTAATTCAGTTTATGATCGCGTGAATCGTCAAGAGTCCACTAGTGTATTTTTTTTCCTCCATATCCATCTTCTAAATAATAAATATTAGATTGAAGCTAGCTTCCAAAAACTGGCATTAAAATAATGAATTAGGTAAATAAAAAGTAACCTTTTTTGACAGCGATTAAAATTGATATCGTCACATCTTTTAACACTGATATATTTTATTTTTTATTAAAGATCAATATTTAATATGTTTTTAGTGAAAATGTTTACCAAACGCAAATGTTTGTTTTCAATATAATGGATTATGAACCTACGTAGATATAAATATTTATATTAATGCATAATTACACATATGCTCAAATAATTTTATGTATATGCATTTTTGTGTTATATGAGCATATATATTTTAATTCTTAACTTGGCAACTGAAAATATCTTAACTACTAATATTGTCCTTCTTCGCTACTGAAATCTTCTTCAACTGGTTAGAATCGCTGCTCAAGATATGTTCAATGATTACCTTTCTTCCACTTTTAAAATCTATTTAATCGACTAAAATTTTTATAATAATTTCGTGTTATATGCAATTTTTTCTTCCCACGTACCGTTGACGAAATGAAGGGCTATTTTGCAGCAATGCCACGAAAAACAAACTAAATGTGTACTATATTCTCAGTTTATTTTGTAAAATTGTGAAAATATTTTTCGCTTATTTAATCTGTTTGCATCGACTGAATTTTTAAAATTATTACGTATTGTATAATAGCATTTTTTCAAACTTATTAATGAAATGGAGTTATATGTTGCAGCGGTTTCATGAAGAACAGCATTTGAACATGATCCGTCGTATATTTCATTTTATTGTGAAAATATTTTTCACTTTCGCAATATGTTTGCATCGGCTAAAATTTAAGTTATTATGTGTTTAATACAGAAATTGTTTTTCAAACACGTTATTAATGAAATGAACGTCAATTTTTGAATATTGGTATAAAAATAATGGTTTAGGTTCTTAAAAATGCAACCATTCAAAAAACATGAATTAGAATTCGATGCATTTACATCTGCATTTACATCTTTGGAATTTAAATTAAAAATTAACATCTGTTTCGTCCTTTAGTTTAAATATCGTAATCCTAATAACTTTAATTTAAATGAGTTTTGTAAAATAATAAAAATTTAAGAAAATCTAGCTAGTTTAACAATAAAATTTATAAAAAATGTTTGACTCTGTCAAATATATAATGTGTTTTATTTTTTTTCCAGACAAGTACACATAAAGAGAAAATTCCTTAAATATGTTTTTAAACAAATAAAAATCAAAATTTTCGTCTGTTGGGTGACACTGAAATAGTTTTTATAATGTTTGGAAATTTGCTTTTAATACTCCTTCAAAATAAGAGAGGGAGTAATTTTACTCTTCTGGAAAAATTCTAGGACAATCTCTGGTTCCAGTCATGTACTTTAATATTTAAAAGAAATACTCCATATAAAAGAAATATACTGCATATATACATATATATGTACAGCAGTGTATATATATACACTGCTCACAACTGAAATCGCAACACCATAAAGTTGTAGGTGTAGCTTTATGTAAAATAGTCCTGCCGAGCAGTATAAAAACGTCAGGTCAAGGAGGAGCGATATCACAGCTAAATTGTAGTCATCCATTGTAGTCATTGTAG
Source organism: Amaurobius ferox (assembly GCA_951213105.1). NCBI lineage: Eukaryota > Metazoa > Arthropoda > Arachnida > Araneae > Amaurobiidae > Amaurobius > Amaurobius ferox. The sequence continues at coordinate 53,285,807 of OX578137.1, forward strand.
TTTAATTGTAGTCCTATTGTAGTCATCTAAATCATTGATGTGAGCACAGTTCAAAGGTGTGTGTTCGTAGAGACAACGGAACAATACGAAGATCAGGTAGAGGAGCTTCCAGGTGTAACACACCACGTGAAGATCGTATGCTTCTGACTAGCGTTGCGCGGGAGCCATTTACCACAGCAACCGAGATACAACGACATTTTTCCCACACTACAGGTAACGTGGTATCGCCCCAAACAATTCGAAACCATTTGCATGACGTACGACTCCGTGGTAGACGACATTTTCGAGACCAACCGTTTCAACGTCTTCACCGGTTACGTCGCCTCCAGTGGTATCAAATGAGCCGCAATTGGTCGTAAGAATGGAGAAACACTCTGCTCAGGGATGAATCTCGATTCTGATTTGGCATGCCAGATCGTCGTACTCGCGTATGGCGGCGCTTTCAATAATTCAACCAGGAAGCTTTTTCTATCAGTCGCCACACAGCCCCCTAAGTGGTACCATAGTGTGGGGTGGAATAACATTTGGTTGAACACCTTTGGTCCACGTTTCTGGCAGTATCGCGACACAAAAATACGTCTATGACATTGTGAGACCTGTGGTACAGTCATATCCTTCAACCAGGCCTGGACTGCTTTTTCAGCAGGATAAAGTCAGGCCACATACTGCAGTGGTAAGTATGGATAGTCTACAAGGTTTAGATATCCTGCTCTAACCAACATATTCTCCGGATTTATTGCCAATTGAGCCTATCTGGGACATCATGGGTCGACAATTAAGATAACTCCTAATTCCAGCAAACCATGTTTAGTTACAAACCCAATTGCATGCTGTGTGGAATGCCTTCCCTCAGCACACCATTGATATATATATATATATATATATATATATATATATATATATATATATATATATATATATATATATATATATATATGTGTGTGTGTGTGTGTGTGTGCTTATATCAAGATAAATTTGAAAACGAAATTTGCGACCTATTTTGTCCTTCTGTTGACGTACAAGCGAAATATCAATTTTACTACGTTACCATAGTGGGTGATCATTTAATATTTTTTGACCGATTTCCTTTTCAACGGCTTATTATTTGGTATTAAACTTTATACAGAAAATATTTTGACGAGACGCATTTCATTTTATTACACTTATGTTATTTTCTATAACAAATCATATTCACCGGCTTATGTCTAACCTTATGGCGCAGAAAGAAATAAACAACTTTAAAAAATATATTTTGGTAATGTACGCTATTTCTCATACGCTATTTCAAAATGAAACCGTACGTGCATTTATTCCTAGCCTTAAATGCCGGGAAAAAATTCCAACAATGTCAAGGAAAATATTGAGGTCATAAAGAGTGATTTAAAGAAAGCATATTTTATGAAAAATATATGAATTTTCTGTGGTGTGATTGATATTTTGAGAAGCCTATAATAAAGTTCATCAATCAAATACAAACTCATTTCTTAAAATATTATTTTATACAATGTATTACTTTCATATAAGATAATTAATTCAAAGTTGAGAAATAAACGTGTATGGTTGCTATATATATATATATATATATATATATATATATATATATATATATATAGTGATCATTAACGCTTATGTCTCAGCTTTGAATTAATTATATTTGTGGATATTTCTTCGCCATATGCAGTATAGGGCAGAATTGTAATGGCATCTATCAAATATTTTCATTAACAAAAACGTCCCTCATTATAATATTTAAGGAGGAACGGTTGTAACATAAACATAAGAAGCAATCTATCAACGAAAAGTTCTATACACGCCACGATAAAGGGAATTCTGTATTTGTGATATATGATTGGTTTCATAATTTATATGGATTGCTCTGCTGTAGTCATTTTGAGTTTCGATGTGTCTTTACATCGTACTGTATTGTTTTATGGTACTGTAGATCAAGGTATTCACCGACACCTAAATTCAATAGACTAGATGGGAAAGGCATGCATTTTGCAATGGATTCCTGTACATGTCGGAATTGAGGGTAATGAGGTTGCAGATGAATTGGCTAAAGATGCGAGAATTCTAAATAATAACAACACAAATCTCGTCACCCTAGATGAAGCAAATGCTATTGCCAGATATAGACTCGGGGAGAAATCTATAAAGATGAGTCGTCAGATATGTGAAATCAATGCAAATAGAGAAATCACTAAGACCATTGCCAGACTGAGAATTCGTCGCTTCGGTGGCATGAAAGTTAATGAAGACGGTACCAGAACATAGAAGAACTGCAGAAATTGCCCTGTGGAGGGGCTTTCTCCAGGACATATCTTTACATGTCCGGCTATAATTGCAGCGCTGGAAAGCTTGGAGGAATTTCCTTTTCCGGGGTGAACTTTATACTGAGAGGATAGTGGATCTGTCAAGGGCAGTGATTTACGCACATGGATCTATTTGACTTCAAAGTGGACACGACACCAACCAACCAATCATATGTGTTTACATCGTACTGTATTGTTTTATGTTACTGTATTTTATTCTATAGAGTTAAAACTTCCCACTCTGACAATAATTTTTACAATGTGTTCAATCAACTTAACCATTCATGAAGATGAATTTAAGGGTTAAAATCAAAGTACCGGGATACCAAATCTGGATTTTATTGAGAACGGTATGAATAATGGCAGAAATTGAAGGTAGCAATTGAATGACAAGAATAAAGTGTTACGTTACAATTTTGAAATGAAATAAGATGTATAAAGAAGTTGTACAGATACGTTGCACTTCGAAATCGAAACTTGAAGACTGAAATAGCAGTGTTCATATCAAATATAAAAGGAAAGCCAATCGGCTCTGTACATCAATGAATATAGTCTTGCCAACCTGATTCACTGGTTGGATTCACTCTTAGACAAGAGCAGTATTAGCCCTATGATACACACAAAGGATTAACACATCAGTATTTACCCACTGACTGTCTTGCAGCGTAATGAGAACGCCATTTAGAGTTGAAACTCCAATAACTTCAGTGAAATAGCGTATATTCATCGGGCCAACACATAACTTATTTTCAAATAAGGGATAACGTGGTTCAGTCATCATAGGATAGAGTTACTTTATGGTAACTTCAGCTTATGATGAATGACAAATTATGCTGTGCTTATAATGTGAAAATGTCCTCCTCTGTTCTAACGTGACCCTATATAGTCACACTCAGTAACGATAATACTGAAGAAATTCTTAAAAATATAGATGTTCCCAATTAAACAGTCCCATGTAATGTATGCCAAAAATAACTTTAAAAGAAATCTGAAATCGAAACTCCGGAATTGAGTTTATTCATTCTGGCATCTTAATTTATTCACTCAATAATATTTTTCGTAAAAAGTTCATACTAAAAGTGTAGAAGAGAATTAAAAGTAATGAAAATAAGAAAAACTAAATACAAATGTGGAAAAAGAGGTATCTGGATAGGAAGAAAATGATTGGCTTACTGGGAATTGCGGGATTGTGCTTATAACAGGACGCTGAGAGATTGTGGTTGTAGCAGAACGCTGAAAGATTAAACTTGTAACAGAACTGTCGAAGGGTCATGCATTAACGTTCAAATGAAATTTTATATACTTCTATAAAATGATTTTAAACGTCTGGAAATATTTATACAGAAATGAATTGTAAAATGCAACACATTTGAACAAGGTGTAAGAATTGGAACAATCAAATTTATGAAACGCTTCATAGCAATACGTAGAAATATGTAGGATTGGGATACGTAACGATACCGATTTTGTGGTCTTACAGATCGATACAAGTGTACTGATATTTCACTTTGTAATATAATAAATAACATTGATGGCTACAAAAATTGCGATTAATAGTTTGGGCCATCTAAGATGTGTGCGATAATATTTGTAATCAATTAATTGTAATTTAATATTCGCAGTTTTTACATTTTGGATGCGTTGTGAATAAAAATAACAAACAAACACAATAACCCAGCTTCTAAATTTATTTTTTTCCAATATTCAGGCATTTTGATATATCACCATTTGCCTATACACCGGCCAGAACCGTGAACCTTTTAGCCGTCACATGACGTTGCCCCGGCATACCAGTGGGGATCGGACAACACCGTTCCCAACGACACAACATCCATGCCTGAAGGTGGGACTCGAACCCACAGCCCGGCAGCCGAACGATCGCTACGAAACACTTGCCTTGACCGTTCGACCACCGCGTCGGCCCTTCTAAATATATAGATATTCATAGCTACTACCTAATAATTGTTAAAATGCAAAAAAAAATATTTTTGGAATTTAAAATACTGGACTTATTCTTCGTAAAATATCATTTATTCTCAAACATCTTCGAGATTATTATTCATTTCTAAAAATTATAAAATTCCAAAAACTATAATACATCATTTTACATAATTTATTATGAAGATTTCGGAGCAGACGGCGTGATTACGCCAATATAAAACCATTATCCTCCTATTCCTGTACATTTCAACCATCTCCTCATTGCATTCAGCAAAATATAGATACCATCACAAAACCAGTATCTTTTAGTTAGTGAAGATTCAAGACGTGAACCATTGGTTAAGGTTTCGGATAAGACTCTTATTGGAACATATTGGAATTGTCTATATCCTATATAGCCGCTCACAATCATTAATTTCACTCAGAGGATTGATCATATCCTTCTGATGGTCAAGACCTTCTCATTTTGACTTCTCAACTTTCTAGACACAAGTCAATCACTGTGAAGCTAGCTCATCTTTCTTTGAGCGCTAAAGATAAGTTTCACCCTTACTATTTATGGTACAATTTGGTTGGCTCGGATGCACAACGAGACGCTTTTGTCCCCTCTAGTTGCCCGCATAGACAATGCCCGGCCTTCTGTTACGTAACATACCAGGTAGCTGCGCAGATTTCGTAGGTTCGAGGCACATTTTGAATCCCCAATAATTTTGTTGTGGGTTCCTCGAACCCTAATATTTTGTGCTTATTTAGTTGCTGTTGTTGAGACCCAGACCATCTGACCTACCAGAAAGGTGTAAGGTAACCGTGTGCTTATTTAGTATAAAATATGTACGCATATATGCATAAATTTTGTTAACAATTCAAGTTTTTCCCTGTTTACTATATACATATAAAGTGTGTATTGAAACTTACCCCTCAGACAGTTTAATTTATTTTGCATGCAATATTTTAACTCTGAAATGATTTAAATATTTTTTTTACATTTTTAACATTGGTAAAAGTACCCAAAAATAAATTTTACATTTTTTGTTAATTTTATAAATAAAATTGAGTTCGAAATTCAGAATCTGTATACTGTGTATAATAACAAACAAAAGCAAAATATATGAAATAAATAATTGTCTTGAGAAAATAAATATTTTCTGAACTTAACTATAATTTGCTTCATTTTAGCATTTCAGACGTCTAATTGTGCGGTCATTCAATTTAAAATTTCCGAAACCCCCAAAATTTTTTGAAGTTGACGCCTATATGTGAGGCCAGAATACACGTAGACAGGTGATAACAGTTAGAGTCGAATAAACATGCAAAAAGTTCTATAGATATGTAAAATACGGAGAGATCAGTAATAGATGAGAATACAGTTGGAGAGTACAGTTAAAGTCGGGATGCAGATATGCATAAAAATCCGCATAAAGATATGTATTACAGCCTTGACCCTAGAGGTCAGGAATGTCATAAATAAGAGAGCTTCAAGTACAGGTGTGGTCGAACCAGATCAGTTACTGGAGGCTAAAGGAAAAACCATATGATTGGTTAAAATGTTAACCAATAAGTAAGAATTAACGCGTCGCCTTGAGGTCAACCAATGATAGCCGAAGAGGCGTATCAGACCTCAGGCAAAAATAGGTGGCAACCGACAGAAGGTTCTACAGATTCAGATATGATAAAAACAGATCAGATCAGTAAGATATGTGAGAACAGTTGGAGAATAAAATAGTAGGAGCAGTTAGAGTCGATATGCAAATGTGCATTAAAGTCGACTCAGGTGCATAAAGAGATGCATCGAGGTTCTCATGCAGTGCAGTCAGAGTAGACGAGATGATTTAAGTTCCACACAGCCTTAGACGATTTTGCATCACGTTACTCATACAGTGTAGTGATGATGCGGTAGTTCAACAACCAATGATCCACAAACGTCTAACGACAACAAGAAGGTAAGTGCTTAATAGCATATATAAAACGTCATAGTCAGTTTAGAAATTTTTGTATGCCTGGTCTCACATGTCCAGTCTCCTCCGTAAATATATATGTATAATTGTTGTAATATAATTATGATTATAAGTTGCTTAATAAATATATATTTTAAAGTTAAAATGGGTAAAATTAATTGTGTGGTATTATGTTAATATATTTAATTCCAGGAACTCATACTAAAGAGTTAATTGTAGGTTATTAGCGCATTTCAAAGTATCGAAGCAATGTGTTTAACTAACTTCAATAATGTTTTTGTTTGTGCACCACACTATGATATCATATGAATCATGTTTTGCAGTATTTGAAGAAGCTTCATTTACAGTTGGTATCATAAATCCATATACATATCTAATGTATATCTGGACTATTTAAAGTTACGGCTTAATTTTTACAATGTTAGCTGTTCTCAGAATTATTTCAAACTCTATAAAAGTATTAATTTTTGTCTTATCACATTTCCTTCAATCTCTAAAGAGATATATTTTCTAATGCAATGAACTAAGCAATTATTTAAAGAAATTTAAAGTAAAAGTTATTCTTAAAGGAAACAAATATCATTATTCTTGTAAAGCCATTGACTTTCCTTTAATTCACCAAAAATTTGATTTAAAGTCACGAAAATGAAAGTGTATTTTTCTCGCTTTTAAAGGTTATTAAAAAAGTTTTTTTGAAAAATTTTCTATATATATACATTTTTCATTCTTGCTAAAAAGCGCGAAATCTAAACACAAAAGAAGAAATATTATTATATTTTGTAGGCATTAATCGCTTGATAAAAATAATCGTTATTGAATAAATATATGAACCAACACATTAAAGTTCCTTTTCGTTATATATTTCTATTTTATAGTTAAATATGCAAAACGTGAAACTTGAAAAATTAGTTTAAGGGCTAAAATATCGGATATAGTTTAGTGAGTAAAAAGAAAAATTGTCTTCGGCGAAAAGGAGAATTTATGATCTTTCTTTCTGAATGCATTTTATGGGATATTTGCATACGTCATAAATATTTTTATACGTCACATTTATTTGAACCAGTCAGGTGCTGGGGAAATAAATATAAGTATTCTTAAAAATATATTCTAATGCCAATGCGCATGCGTTCTCGCGAACATTTTGCGGAAAGATTGACAAATGCATATAATGTATTTAACCATTAATGTCGCAATAAGTATTGTGCTATTAATGACGCGACCAGCATTTGGAGATAGATTAAGCTATTTTATACATTACTCTGCAAGAAATAACCCTAAACTGAAGAACCATGGAGTTAGAAAGAAGGAGATAAAACTCCTATGTATGAAATGCTTGAAAATGCCATAATTATCTGAGTATTATATCTAGGTGTCGCTAGTGTTAGTAAAGTAGTCGCTATTGTTAGTCGACACAACAAAAATACGCAATATTTAGTATATGTTATTTTCGATTATTTTTTAATTAAAGGTTCTCTAATTATGAGTATAATTAACCAGTATTTTACCACAGTTGTAGGATAGAATATAAAATATATCGTATAAAATAAATTGAAAGATAAAATAACTTTCAATACTTAGGGATATTCTTTATAATTTAAGTTCTAATTAGCATTGCGCCAATAATTTATTTTTACAAAATTGACAGTTTAAATAAGTACTTTAGACATTTTCCCATAGAAATATATACAATGTTGGGCTACTTATCTTACCCCAGCTCCATCTGAATTATTGTATTAAATGATACTGGCGTTTCCTTTATATGAAATTTTAACTCCTTACATTTACCGCCATATGAAGAACATTTAGTTGCAAGAACAGAATGCGAAATTTGTGTTCAAAGAGCTCGAAGCCTTCCTTCAATAACTGAATGTATATTCACAGAACACAGCTAACAAGAAATGATCATAAACGTGGACACTGTACTTTCAAGCCCAGGGTGATTATAATTAAAGTTGCGATTTTAAAACGCTGTAAAGAAAGAACCACTGATCAGAATGATCTGAAGTTTGTCATGAATATCTGAAGCAATGGAATTTTATTTGGCGAAGAAAACAAATACTTCAAAAATGTACAGTAGATGGCCCTGTATTTGCCAAACACAGGCTGTTGTTAATCGAAAGAAACCAATAGTCAACTAAAGAAAACAACAATTTAATCAACAACACTTAATTTAATAATTGATTGAAACATCACAAAAACATGAAATAAACACCTACGATTTACGCAAGAAATGTTCAAAATGCTGTCCACCATGATCGGCAACGAGCTGGAAGCGCAAAACAGCATGTTTCACAACAGATCGGAGTGTATCAGAGATGATGCTGTGGATTTGGTGAGTAATGCGTACTTTTAAGTCAGCTGAGTTCGCAATTCGACCACTGTACACCACATTCTTGAGGTGCTCCCAAAGCTAGAAGTCGCAAGGATTATGGTCAGGTGAACGTGAAGGCCAGACTGTTGGAAAATGAGGCTGATAATCCTGTCATTTCCGAAATGGATAATTAGCAGCTGCTTCACTGATGTTGCAATGTGCGGAAAAGCGCCATCTTGCATAAAAGTTGTGATATCCAGACATTGACGCTGTTGAAGTGCAGGAATAATATGGTTCCGCAAAAGAGCTTCATACCGCTGACCAGTGACGGTACAAGTAATGGGGCCCGCAGGACCTATCTACTCGAAAAAGAATGGACCAACGATAAACGTTGCCGTAAACCCGCACCACCTAGTGATCTTTTCAGAATGAAGAGGCAATGGTTGCAGTGGGAATGGATTCTCGTTCGCCCATATTCTGCAATTTTGCGTATTGACAGCACCTTGAAGATGGAAATGGACTTCGTCTATCCATAAAATATTCCATGACCATCCATTGTCCACTTCCATCCGAGAAAGGAATTGCAGCACGAAAGCTTCTAGTTGCGGCTAGTCAGCAAGAAGCAACTGCTGAACATGCATAATTTTGTACGCATAACATTGCAGGATGTTTCGTAAAATTTTACGGACCGTCTTGACAGGCATGTCTAACGAGCGGTAAATTCCCGGTGCACTGCAGCTTCCCACACCACAGGTCGCCTCTTCCTGTAACGCTGTAGCCACGTATTCCACTAATGTCGCAACAATTGCTTTCTTCTCCTCAGCCACGTTTCACGCATAATGAACCAAATTTCTTCAATTTTAAGAATCATCTTCCGTAGACCAAATGCAAACATTGGATCACATTTTAAGCCCTTTAATGTCCGGAACCTCCTGAGAGCAGTTAACGCACAGTCACCGTCGTGGTAGACAGCTTTACGAGCAAAGCACGATCCTTCAGTGACAGAGTCATGACAAACCACTCAGTGAGAACTGCATGTGTTCCTCGTTTTTATCACAACTGTAATGTGTGGTGAGCATGCCCAGTCTTAATTAGCATACCTCCTGATTAGAGGTGTGCTTCCGTGTGCGACCTAGCGTCTAATTTTTTCGTTTTTCGTCAAGCAAATTCCATGTTGGATTCGTACATTGCCATCTATCGGTACATTTTTGAAGTATTTTTTTTTTTTGCCAAACGAAATTCCATTGCTTCACGTATACTCAGGTCAAATATCAGGTCATTCTGACCAGTAGTTCTTACTTTACAGCGTTTTAAAATCGCAACTTTAATTATAATCACCCTGTAGTTCAATCTTGAGTTATATTTAAATTCTAGAACTTGAAGCCCACTGTGTACTATGGATTACTGCGTTGTTTATTGAAGATTCACATAATTACGATACACAACACGTTTCCACGTTTCCGTGCTGCAAATGCATTATTCCGAAGTTTTCTGGGCAAGTAGGCTAAATAGCGTAAAATGATGTGCGGATACTTGAGAAATATAATTTTTTTAAATACTAATATCCTTTTTTCACATTAGAATGTACCGGCATTAAATTCTCTGATTAAAATCCATCCGCATGGAAGTCTCACGTTGAAAGCTCCTTGCATACGTTTTTTGAAAAATCAGATTTACATTCTGAACAGATATGTTACATAACAGTCAACATACGCTTTCAATTGAAATTCATTTTTCGTTGATAAATGTAAAAAGTTTATTGATATTTTATTTTACATATGTTGGATAATTTTAAAGACCACATTCACGTATTGTTAATAGTGTTTTAAACTATTGTTAATTATAAAATACTTCATAAATTATTTATCGCACAGGATAGAGAAGGAAATTAAATAAAATATGCATTCTGCTTTGATGAAGTAAGTATTAACTACTGATTGTTAAACTCCATATATTCCTTTGAAGAATGGATTTACAATTATTATAAAATCGCATACATGATACACATTAAGTTCTTGTTAAAACCTTGTGTATGCCTAAATTACGTAACATAGAGCCAGAAACGTGTAAAGAAATATTATTTGCATTCCATAACTGATATTTAGTATCATGCTTCATTAGTAGCACACTATAGTATTTCGAAGTGTCTTTATGGCACCCAATAATTTATTTTCTGATAAAAATTAAATAATGATGTTACATAGTTCCTAGGCAGTTTTACACTAGTAATTTTAAATTGCAAATATTTAAGTATTTAAGGTTTTACACGGCAGAATGGACGATCTTCCCTGATCCAATAAACCAGGAAATCAATAGAAGTAAGTAAAAACATTAGAATGAAGAAAAATAAATATATTTAACTACAGAGTTGTTCTACACAACTTTCTCATATCAGAAGCCAGCTTGGGATTACTATTATTATTATTATTATTATTATTATTATTATTATTATTATTGTTATTAATATTATCAATTTATTTATTTATTTAAATTTTGCAAATTTTACAAAAACATTTTTAAAATATCTATTTAAAATATCTGATTTTTTTAAAAAATATTGTTGATCTAAATGATGATAATTATATCATATAACCCTACATTGTAAAGGGCCTAAAAAGCCTCTCGATGGATATGTGTTGATCACTGTACCCGCGAAGGGATTAATGGCGACACGAACAAAAATACTGTGCCTCAGCTATTTTTCATTGCAGTGATTGAAAATATTACGTATCTTGATCATTGAATCATAAATAACCCCTTGTATGCATAATTATGTCACATTTTGTCCTACGCTGCCATGTTAAGAAAATAAAAAATTTCAGATAAATTTCGAATTTTTTCACTCGAGCTTAAATAAATTCTATCTAGTTTTAGATATAAAGTTTCGTGAAGATTCATTAATATTTGCAGGCAGCCACCGTGACACAAGGAATCAACCACAGACGGACAGATACAGTCAAAACTAAAAATAGTCAAAATGTGTTCAGGAGGATATAAAACATATATTTGACATCAAAGTCCTAAAATCGAAAATTTTCGTGAAAACAAAGCTTTTTACTTCGCATGAGAAAATAAAAATGCATGTGTAAAACGATTAAATGTGAGATATCATTCGAGGTGTAGTGGAATTTTTGTTGAAAAAGAAGTTAAAACCCCAAAGGTCAATAAACTGAGTTTTATCATCAACATACAATAAACATTATTGATAGTAAAGTTCCTGTGCATACAAAAATAAATAAATCGGGAAATTTATTTTTGTCACATAGGAGGAAGGAAGCAACCCATATATATATTACTTCTTCCTTATCTACCGCAATTCAAAACTTGGCGATTTAATGGCACACGTGTTCCTTCAACAACGTATGCAATATCTCTCGAGTTAAAACAACATAGACGCCCGACTCTTACTTACTCTTACTACCACGCTTTGCCGGTATTTTAAGAAGCTGGCACACTTACCTAGCTCCGGGCTGGAAATAACTTCCGTAGTTGGTTGCCCGGAAGGTATATGTCTGAGGTCTTCTCATTCAAGTCTAGACCAAAAGTCACAGTCAAAGGAAACTAAAAATAGAGGATGCACTTTCGTTGGGTTTCAGAAGGATTCCGTGTTCCTGGAAATGTCGCGCTTTCACAATGGTCATTAATTATGATGTATTTTGCCATCGTGAGAAAGAAACAATGTAGAATCTGTGGAATATTGACAAGGAAGATATTTTTATTCACTCAATCGTGCGAACATTTTTGTAGCCGATATTGTCAACAACACTATATTGTGCGTTCAATATTAGTAATGCATTTATCGTGATGGACACATTGATTTGGTAGAGTAAACAGTAGAGTGGGTCGATTTTTATTATTTTCGAAATTTATCGAAATTACCTGTGGTGTTAAAAGTGATGTATTGGCATCAAATATTTGTAAGAATTTTTTATTTAATTCAAATATATTTAGAATCCCCGTTAGACACTTGAAATTTTGCAAAATATAAAGATCATTAAAAATTATTTCCCTTTACTTATCAGAAGTTTAAAACGTCTGTAATAGAAATAGTTTTACAATAAGACCCTTTGTTTGTGAAAAAAATATTTCGATACTGTAAAATATTTTAGCCCAAATTATTCGCCTTGAAACTCACAGTATTTACTATTGTTTTATATTTTATAGCAGCTATTTGTTTTTTTTTGCCAAAATTTTGGTAGAATAACCCAGAATGTACCACGAGGAGGCGCCGAAATATGGGCACGGTTTTCTATTTATTGATACTTAGTCTTTCACTATATATTTTGCCTCGTTTTTATAGTCGGGCATCAACTTTCGCGACACCAATATTGTGTGTATAAAGCCATTTCGGCATTTTGCTCCACAAACAGATGAGGATGCTTCTGTAACTAACTTGACTGGTCTTTTGGCAGATTGTGTTTGGCATGAAACATTCAATGAATCAACATGAAACATCAATGAAATATCTTGTTTTAACCATTTTCACAAATTATGTACTGGATATATGTTTAGCCCGTAAAGGTTGAGTGAGTGCACCATTTTGCCAATTGATGAGTTTTATATAGTCATTTGCTTGACAATTGAGAGTTACAATGATAAAATTACTAATTGTTCCAATAGAAAATATTCGGGCATTTATTCTTCTTCTTAATTTCATCACACAGTGTCATTTGTCGGTGATCATGACAATCAGCAGGTTCTCTGGGAGACAGAAAAACCATATGGACTTTATTTGTCTGTTGTCTAACTCACGTGGACTAATGCTATCAATATTTAAATAAAAGCTGAACTGTAATTTTAAATGATACAGAAAGAGCCACTTTAAAAAAAAAATTCAAATGATACACATTTCTTTGCAGAGGCATAAATATTATACTGTAGCAAGGTATTTTTTTTCAAAGGGTCTTATTATACAACTATTTCCAGTGTAGGCTATTAAAATTCTGAAAAGTATAAAACATTTTTTTTTACTTTATATATTAGCAACATTTAAGGACCGGGCTGGTGGTCTAAATATATTTTTATTTTAAACAAATATTTATTTAAAAACATTTGATACAAATGCACATTTTTTCCCACCATAGGCGATTTCGATTCTAAAAAATAATAAAAATCGATCCAGCCTAATATACATACAAGGTTCTCCAAGTATAAGTCGTTAACCAAATCAATGGCTTTCTAAGAAAATACCCATGAGTGTAAACATTATGTCTATCTATAGCAAAATGACAATGTTCTATCGAGTTTTAAGTTATTGCAGCACCCTAAGTGGAGAACTTTAAAAGTTGGGATACCGAACTAGGCAAAATAGCTAGAAAATGTGTTCAATTACAAACTTGTAGAGAGTCGTCTATTTATTAGAAATTGACATCAAGAACGCCTGAAATGTGTTTATATAGAACAACAATTACCTTCCATACAGTCATATAATCAGGGACTATAACAAAATGGAGCCAGCACTTCTTCCCAGAGTAAGCAGGGATATTCTTTCTCGAATTCAAATGTGCATTGTAGCTGACCGAGGATATTTTGAACTATGTGTTATTTATTGTATCATCTCTAAATGTGGCAGCAAGTTGCCAGTAACCATAGTATGTGTAATTAATGCCTTATGCAAAAGTTTTAGTGTTGATTATCACTCATGAGACACTGGTCTATAACTTTGTATTTGGATTTCATCATATATCTCGCTTTCTTGCCAATTTCGACATCCCGACATTTTAAATTCTCTACTAAGGGCTCTGCAATAATTTTTATTCGGTCAATCATGCTCCATTTACTATAAATATACGTAACGTGTGCACTCATAATAATTTAATATTGGCTCTAAATTTTGATCTAGGTTTAGTATTATCTTTTGAATATAGACCCTGTATAAACCTCCCGTCTGAAACCTCTTTCCAAAAAATGTACAAAATATTAAAATGAATGTGACAAATTTCCTCAGAACCAGAATTGAAAATTTCGGTCTAGGTACCCTGCTGAAGGATTCTAACCATTCACGTAATCACACGTCGTTCTTTGTAGTCTTACTCATTTGTTTTAATTTATTACAACTAAAAATGACTGCGTGTAATTTGAAGGAAGATTAGGATTTTTAGCGGGGTACATAGAAACCAAAGCTTCGGTTCTGCAGAAACTTGGCCAAACCATTTCGAGATTTTTAAACTGTTTTGGAAGGAGGTTTTGGGTGAAGTTGTTACTATAAAGTGCTGTTTCTGTGAGATTTTAATAATTTTTGGTGAAATATTCATCAACAAGATTACGCAACAGTGATATAGTAGACATTGTAATATTTATCTTAAGCCGAGCATCATTTATTCATGCATTTTAAGTTTGAAATTCAAAATGAAATGTATCTTCAATTTTAAAAACAAAGTACACACCTCCCATCAGAACATACAAAATCAGCCATCATTCACTAAAATCAGTTTATTAAATGATGTAGATCAATCAGCATTGAATAAAAAAAGGCCAGGACTAAAATTGTAAAATATTCACTTTTAAAGTTGTTTTATTCTCGGACGCTATTGCACCCTTTGTTATTTTTGTGTGTTTTGTTATTGTCAACTTCGTATTTATATTATATAAACAATGTTAAGTCTATAACTATCTTGGGGGCTCAGATAGTGACATGTGAAAATCAGATTGTGTTACGTCATTTTTATCATCATCAGATTATACGTCATCAGATTGTGTTACGTCAATGACGGTAAACATCATATAGATCTGCACAAAACAATATTTATATTAGACAAATCATCATAACATAACATAAATCAGCCGTATTTAGATTTATAGCGTGCATATCATTTTGTTTTATTTGTCGCATTTTTCTTATTCACATATTTGTAAAAATCAGCATTAAAAGCTATTTCCGCAAAAAATATGACTTAACAACATTCAAAACAGCGTTTGAGAAGACATACTGCTTAGATTGCTGTCGATGAGCTGTCTTTAAACTGTGCCAAGTCTTTGGTTAAAATAAATATTCACCCTTAACTGAAAATATAAAAACTCTACTGCGACGCTGTAGGCATTAGGATTTCCATTTGGCATCTACAAGGAACGTGCAATTCATGTTTTATTTTGTAACTAGCAGTATAAGTGTTCTTCGTACGGAATTTATAATATAAAGAAACTTAACATTCACAATATCGGCAAATTCCTATATCATTTTAAATAATATTTCTATTCAAAACATTCTATTAAAATATTTAAAAGAGTGCTTCTAAAAAGACGTTTAAGAATCTCTATCTCGCTATACAAAATTTTCTTCACAGACAGATCTGAAGAATAAAACATCCTGATCCCGTCTCCAAACAAATTTACACAAAATGTATAATTGAATCAATATATGCCAAATAAAAGCGCTAAATTTGTATTAGAGGATATACCCGTTCTACTTATATTCTCGCGGATTAAAAGATATGTACGTCCTATTTATATTTTAGTAGATTTGGAGATTATATCTGTGTATTAAAATATATACCCATACTACAAGATATGGATATGATAAATATTTGACCAAAATAAAGCAGATGACGTAAGAATTTTGAAATATCAATAATCTTCGTAATCATTAAACCCCAAAGCCGTAATGGATATAATTCAATTAAAAATACAACATTAATGAAGTTTTTTATATACATTTTTTTATTATTTAAATTGAAAGCGATTAACTGCTGTATTAACTCATTGGATTTAATTCCGTTGCTTAGCAACATGATATCACTTATTTATTCATATAATATTGCAGAACAAATATCGTTTGTCATATTGTTTGCCACGTTTATCATATTGTTTGCCATGTTTATCATATCGTTTGTCCCTATGTTTTAATAGTGCGTTCTTTAGTAATATCTCGATAGCTCCTATTTCTAGAAACGCGACACATAGACTAAATTTTTAAAGGTGCTATTTCAAGTCTACCCCGAAAATTTTATCCAATTCGGGACAGCAATTCTCCCTTGATGATGAGACAAACACACACACACATACACAAATAAATAAATAAATATACATATATATTTTTAATATTATTTATATAGATTTAGGTAATGTTATTCAGAAGGACAGACATGTTAACTACTATAGTATTTATTGTTGTTAGTTTCATTCAAACATATTTTGATGTACAGAAACGCAGCATTTTTTTTTACGTTGTCTATACATTTTGTTGTCTATATATATCTATACGTTATCTATACGTAACGTTGTCTACGTTTCTTATGTTGTTTACGTTGTCTACGTTAGAGTCTATACGATTATTTATAATGCTTATTTTATGGAATGTTACAAAGTCGTAAATTTTAAAATCCTTACTTTAAATTGTAATTTATTATATTAGATTAAAATTCTATAATACTATAATACTATATTTACTAGTTATGCATTTGAAGCATAAAATGGTGGAAATAATTCGTATTAAACAGCGAAAAATATTTAATAATCGCCAATATTGTATTACTTTATAAAGTTCGTGTATATGAGTTGGAGTTTGTTTAAATTCTAACGCCCTGTTATTTCGATATATTGCTAATTAAGTAGTTATGTTTATTACAAATTACTTCAAAAGTTACACATTATTTTAGTGCCGGCCGTCCAAATAGATACTCAAGTCCTCTGGATGAGTCGGACGGTATGGGTCTTCAACATTATTTTAGTGTCTATAATTTATAGTATATTTTTACTTACTTATACCATCATTCAATTACTGGCTTATATTATGAATTAGGTAGTCAAATTATATGTAATAGTTTCTAAAATTTGGAAGCCCAAATCACACTCACGCACACGCACACACACACACACACACACACACACACACACATATATATATATATATATATATATATATATATATATATATATACAGGGTGTCCCAAAAACATTGACCTCGGCTTTTATTTCTTAAATATGGATCTTAGGCATACATAATAAATTACAAAGTTGCGTAAAAAAGATACAGAATTTTATGAAATCGATAAAATATTTCAGGAGATTAAATATGAAGAAATACAAAATTTAAATTTTTACTTCGCCGCTGTAAAAAAACATTTCCAACGAGTAAAATGGGCCCCATACACTAATAAGGTGATATACACAATTTCAGCATTTCATCATAAGTCCCAGGGATATGTTTAAACAAAATTGGTGAGGTATTATTCACAAATTAAAACGTAAATGTTTATAGCAAGATTGCAAATGACGCGACGCAGAAATGCATCATAGGCAAATAATATATGCCTCTTATCTTTAGATTTATTTACAATTTTTCAAAAATGTGCTTCCTGAAAAATACCTTAAAATTTTACATGATTATTTACAGAATAAAACTTGGAAATGTCACAATTAAAATGAATATTAAAACAGCTTAGAAATGCATGCATATGCTAATATCTGTTTCTGATCGGTGCTTCACACAATCGCAATAGATGCATCATCACATGAGAAAGTTGTTTTTGATCTGTCATTGATCAATCGCCTCGCTTACGCAAGCGTAGCGCGCGCAACCCGGCAGTCTGAACGACCCTTAAGTACTTCACATTTCTGCTACATTTTGAGAATGTAGTTAACCTGTACCGATAGTAAGTCGCAATACAGCAATGGAGGACTTTTTGAAATGCTTACGCTGTATAGTTTATGCAATCGCAATCCTAACTAAACTGCACGATAATATCAACGTACTTTTCCCAATTCTCGCCATCTTTCTGGGAGATTTATTTCCCGATTGGTGCAACAAGTGCGTGAAAGAGGAAGCGTACACCGTGCAGGTGGACTAGGTAGGCCCATACATCACTCAACTAGTGTAGAAATTGACTTATTTTTGGCTTATTTTTGCAGTTATCCGCATAGTAGTGTTCGTACCGCTGCTTCAGAAATGAACGTACCACATGCAACAGTGTAGAGCATACTGAGACTGAATAAATGACACCCATTTAACATTCATGATGCCCAAGGACAAGAGCCAACAGATTATCAACGTCGTCTAGATTTTTACAATTGAGCTCTAAATCAAGGAGATGCAAATCGCTTGTTCCTGAAAAACGTAATTTGGACTGACGAATGCTGTTTTAAACAAGATGAACACATAAATCCTCAAAATGGGCGCTTCTGGTTTGACACATATCCATTCGTGGTACGTGATATTCATCATCAGAAGCAATTTGCTGTAAATGCATGGTGTAGTATTTCCAGAAACCGTTTACGTGGACCCATACTGTATGATGGTACGTTGACGGGTGACAGATATGTTAATGAGATTCTGAATTTGGTCATTCCTGATTTTATGGATGAACTGCCCTTAACAGTACTTTCACATGTATGGTTTCAACACGACGGATCTCCACCTCACCATACTGCAGTTGCGAAACACTGGTTAAATAACAAGTTTTCAGAAAAGTTGATTGGCTTGCATGGGCCAGTCGAATTTCCCCCTAGATCGCCTGATTTAAAGCCTATGAATTTTTATTTAGGGCCGTTTACTCACAACTGTTTATTTGCCAACTTCATTAAATAAAGCAGAATTGCAACAACGGATTCAATATGGTTGTCTTGACATCACCGAACAAGAACTTGATCGAGTTCTTTGAAGTGTTATCAGGCGCATGCACCTCTATATTGGAATGGATAGAAAACATTTTAAACCCGCTTTGTAATCTTTGTGTAAAGTTATTATTTCTTCACAGTGTAGATAATTTTGTAAAAATACATAGCAAAATTATTATTTATTTATGTAATCATTCTTTTCTTTCTTAATTTTTCTATGATCCCTGAAACGCGATCTGCCGACATGATTTTTCCCATCTGAGAACCCATGTACATGCATCGAAAAGTGGTTTAAGTCTGCAATTTTTGTCTTTTCATATCTCTGGGACTTTTCATGGTAAAGTGTGGAAATTTTGTTCATCACATTATTAGTGTATGCGGCACATTTTGCTCATTGGAAATGTCTTTGTACGGGGGCCGTCTAAAAATTTAAATTTTGTATTTCTTAAAATTTAATTCCCTTGAAAATTTTAATCGATTTCATAAAATGCTGTACCTTTTTTTACGCAACTTTGTAATTTATTATATATGTCTTATATATATATATATATATATATATATATATATATATATATATATATATATATATATATATATATATATGTATATGTGTGTGTATATATATATATATATATATATATATATATATATATATATTGTATTTTTCAATAATTTAAAATTTTCTTCAATAAAAATAATCGACATCCTTGAAAAGTGCTGAAACATGGATTGCTGATAGTTCTTTCATTATAGTTCCAAAGTTTCTTTGAAGGCACACGAATGGATGAAAGTCCTTAAAATATCCTTTGTATATATCATTCGTTTTGAAAATGCTCAAACGGATTGACTATAATTAGCATATACTGTAGTAGCGAATGTTCATTAGACATTATTAAATAATGCTTTATAACGTTTTAAGCTCAGTACTATGTATGAAGCTCGCTTCCACAGTTTGACACTTCTCTTTCACTCTTTATATAACTGACCTTATAAAAGCACATACTGTAATATTTCCAATTGCAATTATATCTGAAAATTATAAATGGATTGTAAAATTAAACCTTATGTAAGACTTATAAGATAGTAATAAGATGCAGTGCAACGTAGGATTTAAAAATGTCCTTCACACTCTTAATCGGTGGTGTGTTTAGTAGCACAAGTCACAGAATCCCGCATCATTACAGGCTCATAACGGATTTTCCCCTTCAAGTTATACCTCGTACGCCTCGTACAAGTATTGGCCAAAACTCCCTGAGAAAAGGAGTTCTATAGCGAACGATCATGAAACATTACTAAATGTCTTTAGACGGAGACGTGTAAAGAAACGTGCTGTCCCAAAAAGGAATCAAACCACTGATTTCCGTAGTGTTTAGCCAACGCCCTACCATTGAGCTACTGAGACGGGATTTCAAGCTCTTATTATCGAAGTGAACTCTGCAGACGCCTTTAGTTCAATTCTATAAAACTCACTTTTGACCGTACCCGGGCACTGCCAAGTTGGTGATTGCTCATTATCACTATACTTGAATAAATTTCAAAGTATTATATACCACGTATTTCTTTTACTGAAATATATTTGGATTTCAACGCTCAAGTCTGTTTCTAGAAAACCATTGGTAAAATTTAAAATAATTCATTGTATTAACATAAGTTTTTATGTTTATGACGATATTCTTCATAAAATAGTGACAAAATATTTGGTTAAAAAAAACTTTTAATATAAAAGTTCAGAAAAGATGAAAGACACATAGCTTATGTTGTTTTGTTGTAGATATTAAAAAAACGCAAAATACGTCTGGTTTTAACTATAGACGCCTCTTCATCTTTACAACAAAGTTATCGTCATATAAAAACACATTTGACAGTCTACGTTAACACATATGGCAACTATTTCAACAAAATTAAATGTAGAACATTTTCTCGGACAGAAATGTGAACCCATATGTATGGGTCTGTCTAGACGTTTCTATAATTTCATTTTCAGGAATGTTGCTAAATTTAGACTATTAGAAAAGTTTTCTTTAAATTAAAAATCGATTTACAGTTTATTTAATGTTGAAAGCGTGGAGAATGGTGTAGTACATATATTTAAAGAGTTGTTTTAAAAAATATGTGAGATTAACAGTTGGGTGAGACTAACTGACTGACAAAAAGATGATTATGAAGTCAAAACTAGTGTAAGTAGAAACTTTATAAGCACGCTGGATTTAAATTTTGGAATCATGGATCAGAAAATTTATATAAATCTCGGAAATCTTAATTTTTACTTTCTCTACATACACGTTGTATAAGGTATGAGGAAAGTATTGTGACGGGGTAACGTTATGGATGATTACGTTTCGAACATCCCTGAACTTGAAATAAACTATTTTTATGTAATGTATGCATGTACACATGTGTATGCATGCCTATGTGTCTGTATGTATGTTAGCTTGTCTAACTTAGTGTGTGTTTGTGTGTGTTTGTCTGTTCGACTTTGTGTCTATTAGACTTTGTTAGACACACAGACATCACTTCAAAAATGTTCGATTCGTGATCAGGGATGCTTGAAACGTGCTCTCCCGTCGAATACTCGAATTCGAATTTTCGACCCTGTCACAATACTTTCCTTATACATTATGTATATAAAGAAAGTAATATATTTCACTTAAAATGATCCAAAATTCAATACATTTACGTATATATATATATATATATATATATTAATTACAAATTATATAATTTCACAATTATGTAATTTACACAATCCTATATTCTATTTTGCACAATTATATTGTGCAAAATATTGTTGCTGCTATATTGTGCAATATGCTATATTGTTCGTAAATACTATAAATGTGCAAAACATTCAGTATTCTTAGTTATAAAAGGTTTTCTGAAGCATCTGGAAAGGCAAAAACATGTTAAATAAATAGTTTGTAGATGGCACAAATTCTAATCCTATTAGCACAAGTCTGAAAATAATACTATTTTAAAATGTAAATAAAAATGTATTAATAATAAAATAGAATAAATAAATAAATATAATAAAACAAACTATATAATACACTAATTTAAATTCAAGTACGTATCACACATAAATACTAAACAAATCTGGTTGGGAAACATTTTATGGATATTTTCAATAAATGTAAATAGAAAATTTCAATAGGAATTTAAATTGAACTTAAGCATATCAACCAGAAATAAACTTTAAAAAACAGTGTACGATCCCTTGAATTGATTAATATGAAAATCATAGCTTCGAAGTTATATGTGTCTATGTTTAAATTCCTTTCTATAGATTTTCATGTTACTTAATTAGATTTATCCGTTCCGAATTCCTTTCATTTTGCTTTTAATCGAGTCTGCGTCTGAATGTTTTGGATAGTTTTCTTATTGATTCTTTCGTGTCTCCGACTTTATTAAAGTCATTCTTTTGTCCTGGCTTTCTCACGTGTGACCTCCAATAACTGAATACGATCTTATTGCATTATATTTAAATAGTTTAATAGCATTATTTCGACAGTCATTTTTCTGAAATGGAAATCGCAGAACCCACACCACAGTTAAGACTATGTATAAGATTGAAAGATACGGTCTAATGTGATAATATGGGTTGTAAACAAGTCTATATTTAAAATATAAATAATATGGGTAAAAATATGAGTTTTTCTTTTCTTATACAGCTGCGTAGGAAAGCATTTTGTCGTAGAGCTACGTATATCTAGGCAATGCGTTAGGGAGGGGGGTAATTGGGAATTGAATATTACGAAAAAGTGCAAACCATTCTCGCCGTTACTTTCCGCAAATGAAAAAGGAGAGAGAGGGGGGAGAGCGGGAGAGAGGGGTAGAGAGAGATAGAGAGAGGGGGGAGAGGGGGAGAGAGAGGGGGAGAGAGAGGGGGGGAGAGAGAGAGGGGGAGAGAGAGGGGGAGAGATGATTTATATAGTGTTGGACAGAGAAAGTAATACCGTTTCAGTATAGATATGAATATCTATTCTACTTGGACGTAGACCGTCCGACCTACCAGCCGTTGTAAGGCATCTATTTGGACGGCCGGGAAGTACCACCCAATTTAGACCGTAACCCATTGGGGGCGCACCCACAGTGACTATACCTCCCCCCTCCCACCAACTTCTCGGAAGGACTTGGGGCCCCATATATTTAGTATTACGGGGATAGTTTGTGCAGAGGCGGGATTCGAACTAGGGTTGTCCGAGTGCAATCCTTCCCCCCCCGAGCACAAACCTGGTTTTTTCCACACTCTGTAAGAATAACTTAATTAATTTGTAGTCAATTAAATAGTAATGATTAAAAGTTAACACTGCAGTATGGACAACTACCAACCAAACCACTGGGCTGAAACCTACCCTCCTCGGATAAAAAAATTTGTTGTATACCCTATAGGTAAGAAGAGCATTCTTGTGAATTATTAAATGTGATACCTACATACTTAAAATAAATTCTGAATAGCAAAACCATTTCAAATTGAAACATAAAATTGGCGCACATTTTATAGTTTTGTTAACATGGAAATTGCGATATGTAAAACAATTTTTCAAGTCTGAATCACTTTACAATATTGCCTTACTTTCAGCGTTTTCAGATATTTTAAGCTGAAAATTTAGTCATTATAGCATTTTTGTTTCAATAGTTTGATTTGAAAATTTGCCAATAAACGATTTCTATATTTGAAACGAATGTCGGTCGCTATAGTTACCGCAGTAAAATACTTAAGACAGTGAAAAACTTTAAATACAATCTATATATATAAAATTGAAAATCTGGCTGTATGTCTGTCTGTTTGTCCCGTCATAGCGGGAGAACGGCTGAACCGAATTTGATGAAATTTTGTGGATTGCCTGGAAATAGTCCCAATTAAAATTTAGTATTTGGAGTTTCTACGATCAGTGTTTCTCGAGATATTAGTAAAAAACAAAATTTTTGTTTGTCTCATCATCACGGGAGAACGGCTGAACTGAGTTTGATGAAATTTTGTGGAACGCCTAGAAATAGTCCCCCATAAATGCAGCCCAAGTTTCGAGTATCTAAGATCAGGAGTTGTCGGGATATTAATGAAAAACGAAACTTTTTCCTAGGAGTTCTACTCTCTAACTCCGTGGTTTATCCAAACGAAAAGCTTGAAAATCGTTTGAAAGTGAATTAAAACTTTGTCTCTGATTTTGATGGGGATTTTTTGCGCTAATTAGTCACCTTCTGAAAGCATGAATTGTTTGAAACGTGATTTAAATGGAAAATCTATCTCCTTGGTTTATTTTAAACAAGCTTTTACTGAACAATGAAAAGTATGAAGAAATCAAAGTGGTTATTTAATTTCGCAGTTTATGAGGAAGATTCTATCTTATATCATGTTACTCAGAAACACAATTAAATTAAATCTGTCTGTTAATTTTAATAATTATTTTTTCGATTTGAATAATAAATAAATGGATATAAAAGTATATTTTAGAAAAGAACGATTGCATTTTTCTTATAGCATTTTTGACTGGATAATATCAATTACAGTCTTCAGGTTTAAACATTATTATTATTATTAATATTTTCGGGAATTATTGATTCAGGGATTATTGATGTTTTCAAGTTATTATGCAATTTTTTTATTATGACAAAATTGTTTAAACTCATATATTGTACATTGTACGAGTAATCTTCTACAAATACACAGGTATATCTTTTAATCTACTAGAATATAAGTAGTACAGGCATATTGGCATATGGTTTGATATATATTGGCAAGTATTGGAATCAATTACGACCTTCTGGTATAAAGAGCACAGGCATTATTGATATTTTCAATTTATTACGTCATCTCTTTTATTTTAGCAAATATTTTTGAGATTTATATTGTAATACGGGTAATCTTCTACTAACACTCGGGCATATCTTCTAATCTGCGACAATATAAGTAGTACGGGGTTGCATATATAGATTCAATTCCTTTTTTTTTGTAAATTTGCTTACAAAAGAGGCCAGGATGTTTTATTCTTCAGATCTGCCCGTGAAGATAATTTTGCATAGTTAGAACAGATATTCTTACACTTCTCTTTAGGAGCAATTAATTTAATATTTTAACAGAATTTGCACATGATTGCGAATTTCTTTATAGTTTCTTTATATTATATACTCCGTACGAAGAACGGGTATGTTGCTAGGCTATATATATAAAATTGAAAATCTGTCCGTATGTCTGTCTGTCTGTCTGTTTGTCCCATCATCACGGGAAAATGATTGAACCGAATTTGATGAATTTGTGGGTAGCCTGGAAATAGCTCCACTTAAAATTTAGTCTGTGTTTTGAGTTTTTACGACAAGTGGTTCCCGAGATATTAGTGAAAAACGAAATTTTCGTTTGTCTCATCGTCACGGGAGAACGGCTAAACTGAATCTAATGAAATTTTGTGGATAGCCTTGAAACAGCCCCCCCATAAATTTAGTCTAAGTTTTGAGTTTTTAACATCAGGGGTTGACGAGATATTGATGAAAAACGGAACATTTTCCTAGGGGTTCAACTCTCTAACTCCGCGGTTTATCCAAACGGAAAGGATGAAAATCATTTGTTTAAAACGTCAAACTGAAACAAAGCTTTATTTCTGAGTTTGGTGGAGATTTTTTGCGCAAATTAGTCACTATATGAAATCATGAATTGTTTGAAACATGAATTTAAATGGAAAATCTATCTCCATGGTTTATTTTCAACAAGCTTTTACGCAACAATAAAAAGTATTAAGAAATCAAAATCGTTAATAAATTTTAACATTTTATGAGGATATATCATGTTTCTCGGCAACGTAATTAAATTAAATGTGTTCGTTAATGTCCTTATTATTATTATTCTTCGATTTGAATAATAAATAAATGGATATAAAATTATGTCTTATGAATGATCAACAAACTCTAATCACAATATTCTGGCTGAAGCGGCTTAATATGATTGCGCGTGCTCATGACGGAACAGAGAGTAGTTCCAATGCATTTCAATACGAAATGCGAATTCGGGGAAATGTACAAACGCGCGGGAATGTAACATTATTCCAAGGGTTATCGAAACAGGCGGGAAAACTTCAGGAAGCCGAAATACACAATTGGCGCTTTATCAATTTGGAATTAATATTTGAGAACAAGTTTTAGAATCAAAACGAAAGTAGAATTTATCGAATATGAAATGTAGAAGAGAATTAATTTATAATAAGCAGGGGTGCATTTCATTACAGTATGTCATACATAATTTTAGAATTCTCACACACGTTTAACATTAAATATATATTTATGAAAACAGAGTACCAAATATAGTAAAGTTTCTTCAAGAACATAAATAACTGGATATTTAAGCATACAAGTTTTATACAATATTTCTAGAGCACATTAGAATAATAATCTTGATGCTACCCAAAATATATCTCTATAACATTAACTAACAGCCCATGAAGAAAAAAGAACATTTTGCAGAAAAGCTATGGTTCCGGAACCACGATAGAAGGGCCTAAGAGGAAAAGAGAATTTTGCAATTCAAGAAAAATAGTTAAAAAAATATTTTCTGAGAAACAAAATATAACTTCTTGGGAAACTGAAAGAGTTTTTTTTTTTTATATTTTTATCTCATAAAATCCCTCGGTGGCTCGATTCAAAATTGAGTTTTTTTTTTTTTTTTTCTTTTTTTTTTTTGAATCGAGTATATTCCCAGTGGAACAAATTCAGTGAAAATAATCAATGATAAGTAAATTTAGTTATATTTTCAGATTTTCTGGCAAAGTGCATGGTTTTGTCTTACTTTCTATTTAACGAAATGATCCTTAAAATAAATAAATTAAGGTTATCATTCTTATAAGAAATATACTGTTTAAGTTTGGAATTAATACCATTAAATGTAAACATGAAAATAAGCAGAACCATTTTAATTTTTTTTAAATCCTCGAAATCTAAGCTCAGTTTGTAATTCCGATTTTAAAATCCTGGAAAAAAATGATATATAACTGTGGAATAGCCACATTTTGTTATTATCGTCATTTCAAGAAGAATTTTCGGACCTGGATTATTGCTGTCGATACTTTCAAGTTTTTTTTCAATGTTCGCTGTGCACACGTTATTTTATATGCACACAATATTGTACACTTTATTCTTCGCTTTGCACACATTATTGCAGGCATTATTTTTGCGTTTCCAGCATAAAAATAACATATGTTATGGATATCGAATTAGTTAAATAACACTGAAAGAACAAACATTTGAGACAAAGTATACGGCAAATGTCAACATTGTTAATATTTCAAGCAAGTATTGTCAGTTACGGCTCTAATTAACGGTATGTCATAAAGTTTTTAGATCTTTAATTAAATGAAGATGAAATGAATTACGCAAAACATGTGTAGGTAATTATATTGTATTTGGCTTATATTCTTAAGGTCATTACTATGAATATTATGATGTTTTTAATTTGATAAAATTTTTATTCTGATTAGCTGTTTGAAAATGCAATTACAAAACAATTTAATAAAATTACATTAGTTACATTGTAATAATCAATAAATATTAACAGTAAAATGTTCTATTTTATCATTCGAACGAGAGATTATCTTATTAGATGTGTCCGTGTTTAGATTTAAATTTAAAATTTTGCGTGAATACTTATAGATGTTATATTATGTATTAATACTATAGTTTCCGGATATAAATACAATTGTTTGTTATTTGTATGCTGAAACTGCCCCTGTGTTCAAGCAGAGTACGGCCACGTTAAATATGTGGGTCTGTAAGTCCATACAAGGAGTTGGTGATAGGGGAATTGAGGTACGGTTTTTAAAAGTGCCGCCCCACACTGGGTTCCGGTATAAATCGGATGGCACTGCTCGGCCTCCCAAACAGATACCTTACACCTTCTGGTAGGTTGGACGGTCTGAGTTGAAGAAAAAGAAGTTATTTTTACAGGATGGTACAGGGCAGTAGTTAGCACGCAAACATTGCACTCGGGCGACCAAAGTTCGATTTCCGCCTCTGCCCAGATTATACCCTAACCCACGCGGAGTAACAGCACGCTAAATATGTGGGTCTGTTAGTTCTTCCGAGAGGTTGGTGGTAGGGGAAGGAGGGTACAGTCGTTGTGGATGGCGTCCTCACTAAATTCTTCTAAATTAGATGACAGTATCCTCGCAATCCAAACAGATACCATACACCGGCAGTCAGAATCGTCGGTCTGGGTCGAAGAATAAAAAGCCATTTTTGCACATCTAAATATTCATATTAATATATATGTAAAAATTCAGACCTGTACGTTTTGCTGTTTGTTCATCATGTAGTGGATAAAACGTGCAAAAGTTTTTTCCAATATAGAGAAATAGGCGACATTTCTGCTTCTTAAAGCTAGCGGAATTTCCTTATATTACACAGCACCTACAATTTTCTGACAGCTGGATGCATATATTTTACAGTATTGCTTCAAGATATCTGTTCATTATTTTCGATATTTGTACGTTTCCTATCCAAAACTATATAATTTCAGAATCTCCATATTTCTACAAGCTACATTAACAGTTGAATACACATTACTTTTAACTGAGACAAACTATCTATGGACAATCGTTAACGTCGTTTATTGGCCAATCGAGTTTTTGTCAGTTCTATCATTAAACAATGGTCAGTGCATCATTAATCTTGAGGGGTCGATCGAAAAGAATACGAAATGGGTTAAGAAAAACGCATGGAACAGTTTAAATTTCCAGTTCTTCTATAAAATGTTTATTTGGTCATACAGATTGGATAATTTAGGGAAACAGATATCCCAAGATTTCGTAACCAGTTGTTGAATACTGCAATATCTTTAAAAATATAAATACTCTAATTTTCTATTTCATACCAGCTATAACAAGTTTTCATATGTAAGTATTTAAATGAATCACATGAGTCAATCAATATTAATTGAATTAAAATATCTCTATATATCATAATGAATAAAGCCAGATGTATTTTCTGTGTGTTTTATTTTCAATGTGTTTTCTCTGAGTTTTCTTTGAGTTTTCTCATTTTATCTATTGACTTTTTCGATGAATTTTCAGAAATATCCCAAATCGTTATATTTTTTGAGTCCATCATGAAAAGGAAAAACATGCCTGGTACAAAAATAATTCCCATCTCAAAATGTATGCGAATGAAGTTTATGCCTTCCATAGGTGGAATAACTACATAATACAGTAACTGTTCATTGAGACAAAATCTCTATGACTAACGTTGATTATTGTTCAATTGAATTTATGACAGCTCTATCACTAGGTATGCATTTTTCAACATTATTAATTGTAATATGTTAATACGTTACAACAAAAGGATCACATTTATATTTACGAGATATTGATTGAACATAAGTAACATTATTTTATGGATTTTGCATACGATAATTATGCTGTAACAGAAGTAAATTCACTGCAATATGCAACAAAAAGCACGTTCTTTCCGCGCACGGTTTACTTCCTGTGCATAATAAGTCTTAAGATCAATACCTTAAATTTTACCCTTTTCTTGACTTAACCTCTTGCTCACGGGCGGGACAGCGTCCATCCCAAACGAAGAACCTCTCAAAAAGACAGGTATTTGACATACCCTATCTCAAACAGTTCGATCCCAATTTGTAGACATTGGCGCCCAACTGTTTGGGATAGGGTATGTCAAATACCGGTCTTTTTGAGAGGTTCTTCGTTTGGGGTGCACGTTGTCCCACCCGTAAGCAAAAAGTTGCACAAATCATATTATCTACCACGTACTATTCAAACATGTTTACAAGATCTAGTTTAAAGATCTAGTTCGTTAAAGATCTAGTTCGTTGAAAAAAGTTCGTTAAAGATCTAGTTCGTTTAATTATAACTATCTTATAGATAGAAAAGTTCTGATAGTCAAGTTTATGAGACTATTAAAATTCCTTAATTAGACGTTTGAAAATAATTAAAATATCCAACATGACATATTATGCAAAAAGGAAGCTAGAATACTTGAGAATTCCGTAAAATACTTTTTTTTCTGAAATACATCTCGTTCAAAGGTGTGAGTGCAATATTAACTTAATAGGCTAAGTAAACAAATTTACTTCTCAAAAACCTCCATTAAGTCATTTACAAGATTTTTCTTTTAAGGAAACTCTTAAAAGCTTCATAACTTAAAATATCCCGGTCTTTTTTCAATATAGTTAATTTGCAAAAGAGCTCTTCTTTAACGAAACAGACGCACTAATTTTACTAAGGTCTGACAGCGTTTAAATCATAACTTTCGTTTAAATTGAGTATGGAGTTAAATTACAGGTTGCATTATTTTTACTTAGAGTAAATGGCCGAGACAAAATATTTGTAACGTAAACTGTGAATTTACATTTAGTTATTTGTTTATGTATTGTAGAATTTTTAAGAATTTTTAAGTTTATCTATCTATCTATCCATATATCTACGTACTGATCATAACAAAAATATCACTTTATATAATCTACGACAGATGTATTTTCCATTTAAAATCTAACCAATAAATAAAAATAGCCTTCAAAGTATATGAAAGCGATGTCCTTGGATAAGCATTAGTTTTACATTTTTCCACCAGGCGCCAATTTAGCTCTGAGAGTGGCGAATATGAATAAAATTGACATAGGGTACAACTTTTAATGGGAAATATGTGAATGTATAGAATTTCATTGCTCGTCCAGATATACAGTTTTAAGGAAATTGGAGTTGTAGGGACGTACTTTACGGGATCACCTCTTTGTAGCGGTTGCTACTTTGTAGCAGTACAGGTAGCAGTAGAGTTTGCAGCAGTACAGGTAGCAGTAGAGTTTGCAGCAGTGCAGGTAGCAGTAGTCAACTACTTTGTTGTAATATACATTCGAAAATCAAAACATCTCTCGTAGTTACCACCAGTAATCACCAATTTGGACGTACAAATACTCTGCCATCTATCCCAAACGGTACTGGATAAAGATACATTACCTAGAGCAACTAAAGATATTTAATTGCCGATGCAGTAATACTCTAGAAATATACAAAGGAAAGATACCAAATTCTTTATATATGTGAAGCAACTCTCATACGCAATCACGAAGACAAGTTTTGCAGATTTACGAATAAAAAGGATTTTTGAACCATGGCATAACTCACATTATCCCTTATAGTATAATAATCCTTCGGTCTCTGTACTTTTTTCACTCTGTACACTTCTCAGTCATAATGTCGTAACTTATCAAGTCTTAACATTATCCCTAACTTGGGAAATAACGAAGTAAACGCTGACAGCAGTTCCATGATCGAAGAAGATTAATAAAGAAAGGTGATCCTTCGACTTGTCTGTTTAAAGACTTTCCAAATACGTATTCCAGAGAGCGCTAGGCCCAAGACAATTTGCATCCGGTATCGATCTTCGACGATGCCACAAATTCAAAGGTCATTAAGAACGTGTTACAGCATTCTTATTTATGGTAAACACAAGATATATCCCAAATTGTAGAAAGTAATTTGCTTGAGATGTTGTTTGATAAAATGCATGGCAATTATAAATGGAAATAAGCTCGAAAGTAACATTCATTGATCACATTTCAATATTTTGAATTCTGCGTCAATTTCCTTCAATTACAGAAGTCAGTATTGCACATTGCAGGTTCGTTTTATTGAAATCAGTTTAAAATGACCATTGGTGGAGGTTCTTTAAACAATTGTTTATATAAAATAACTTTAGCATGATTTTATGGATGATCCTACTCAGTTTGATATACTGATATACTTTTGGCCAATGGATATCCATCACTTGAGGAGACTTTCAAATGGAAAGGTTTACTTATGTTCTCACTGTATATCCAGGGATTTATTGCGCATTTCATTTATCTGAAAAGTTGCTTAGGGTAGTAAAGTAACGATATAGAGTCTCAAGAGCGTTTGCAAACGTTAAAAGACATGTTTTTAACATAGCAATATATACATATATATATTTTTATTTGCCTTAGTTCATCACTGCTGTGAACACGAGATTCGTGAACGCCTTCATATATAACAACTCTTAAAGGTGGAGAACCACACAGTATACTGGGGAAACGTTGTAAACCTTGAAATCATAAAAGATGCAAACACCGTGATTATTCTTGAGGCCGTAAATATTCTTGAAGAAACGTTAATTAACTAAATAGTGAAAGTATCCCAAATAATACAGGTTCGCTTCCCTGATGTGGAGCGATAATACTCAACAATGACCGGAAATAATTAACTAAACAGCATAAGACACAATTAGAAAATCCATTTGAAGATTAAACAAATTCTTTAATTTCTGACATGACGTTAATATGGTTTTACTACATTGAAATCTCGAATCAGACCGAACATGGAACTTTAGCAACATCAAATTTAGACATATACTGTATAATTACACATGGCATACAAATCACTACTTATGATCGAAGATTGATTATTTTAACTAAAAACACTTCAGAACTTCTCATACACTATTTTGAAGAATCTTCGTAATATTATCTTATATTTTTAGAAATTATATTTTATCACAATTAGGACTGGAGCAATTAATTAAATCTATATAAATAAAATTGAAAATCTGTCTGTCTGTCTGTCTGTCTGTCTGTCTGTCTGTCTGTCTGTTTGTCCCATCATCACGGAAGAACGGCTAAACCGAATTTGATGAAATTTGGTGGATAGCCTAGAAATAGCCCCACTTAAAATTTAGTCCATGTTTTGAGTTTCTACAACCAGTGGTTCTCGAGATATTAGTAAAAAACGAAATTTTCGTTTGTCTCATCATCACGAAAAAACGGCTGAACCGAATTTAATGAAATTTTGTGGATAGCCTTGAAATAGCCCCCCATTAATTTAGTCCAAGTTTCGAGTTTCTAAGACTAGGGGTTGTCGAGATATTAATGAAAAACGGAACTTTTTCCTATGAGTTATACTCTCCAACTCCGTGGTTTATTCAAACGGAAAGGATGAAAATCGTTTGTTTAAAACGGCGAAATGAAATAAAACTTTATTTCCGAGTTTGGTGCAGGATTTTTGCATTAATTAGTCACTATCGGAAAACACGAATTGTTTGAAACATGAATTTAAATGGAAAAATCTACCTCCGTGGTTATATTTCGCACAAGCTTTTACTCAACGATTAAAAGTATAAAGAAATCAAAATGGCTATTTAATTTCGCATTTTATGAGGAAGATTCTATCATATGTCATGTTGCTCGGCAACGGAATGAAATTAAATGTGCTGTTAATATTTATTATTATTTTTTCTATTTGAATAATAAATAAATGGATGTAAAAATATATTTTTAAATGAAAGGTTTGGTTGTTCTTTTAATTATATAAATTGCGAACTGCGTACATCATTTTCATTTATTATAGCAAAGAGGTTTCCAGCTCATATATTGTGTTTAGCTAATAAACTTATATATTGTGTTTACCCAATAAATTCATTTAGCCGATTGTTGAATCAGAAAAAGAGTAGAACGGCTGTATCTTATAATACAATTTTAGTGTTTTCATTTAGTATATACAAACGGGATCAGAATATTTTATTCTTCAGATCTGCAAATTTAGAGCTACGAGTTTAGCGGAATATCTCTAAATAACTTGGTAATTTTTCTTAAACTTTACCAAATTAGCGGAAATGTTTCCAAATTTATAAAAATGACGCAAATCAATGATTTGTTTTTTTAAAATAGAGTACTGAAATGATGTTTTGGTAGCATTTGTCGGACAGTCCATCCATCCTACTTAGTAACACATTTAACGAATTTTTTTAATATCACCAAATTGATAAAAATATTTGTGAGTCCATAAAAATATCATAGAATTGATAAAATCGCGCTTAATAAATGAAAATAATTGTGTTTTGTTAGGGGATAGTATTGTGATGATGTTTCGTCAATTTGTCGCCAAATGGGACTATCTGTTCTACAGTCCCACTTGGCGATAAATTCGGGGATTTTTTAAGTTATCGCTAAATTGACTAAAATGTCGCCAAACCTTCCATGGAGGTCGCATTATTCAGATGATATGATTTCCATCAATTTATTTGAAGCAAATGATATCATGTCGCTTAGAAACGGATCCAATGTGTTATGCGGCATACGATTTTATATTAAATCTTTTCCGATTTGAATAATAAAGATATGTATATAAAATAAATTTCATTGACATTGCATTT
This sequence comes from Amaurobius ferox, assembly GCA_951213105.1. Taxonomy (NCBI): domain Eukaryota; kingdom Metazoa; phylum Arthropoda; class Arachnida; order Araneae; family Amaurobiidae; genus Amaurobius; species Amaurobius ferox. Next base: position 53,320,039 of record OX578137.1, read on the forward strand.
CTGACTGGATAATATCAATTACGGTCTTCAGGTTTAAACATTATTATTATTGACTAGCAGCATACCCGTTCTTCGTACGGAGTATATAATATAAAGAAACTTGAAATTCATAATCATGTCCAAATTCTTATAGTATACTAAATGGCATGTTTAATCAAAATATTCTGTTAAAATATTTAATATAATGCTCCTAAAAAGAAGTTTAAGAATCTCTGTTCTCGCTATATAAAATTATCTTCATGGACATATCTGAAGAATAAAACATCTTGGACCCCTTATGTAAGCAAATATAAAAAAAAAAAATATGGAATTGAATCAATATATGCAAAATAAAAGCGTTAAAATTGTATGGGACCCGTACTAATTATATACGCGAATATTAGAAAATATAACCTGTATTAGTAGATTACATGTATAAATTGAAAATACCAATAAACCCGTAATCTTTAAATCTGAAGACAGTCATTTATTCCAATATATGTCAAAATTAAAGTGCTAAAATTATATGGGAATTATATGGACACGTACTACTTATAATGTCCGATTATTAGTAGAAGATTACCCGTTTTGCAATATGAGTCACAAATGTTTTTTGGTAAAATACAACGGACGACGTAATAAATTGAATATATAATTAATCCCCTTAATCTTCATACCAGAAGACTGTACTTGATTCCAATATATATGCCAATATACCTGTACTACTTATATTCTCGTAGGTTAGAAGATATACCCGTGCATTCCTAGAATATTACTCGTACAACGTACAATATGCGTGTGTCAGCAATTTTTGCCGCAATAAAACAATGGCGTAATAACTTAAAAATATCAATAATCCCTGAATCAATAATTCCGGAAAATATCAATAATAATAATGTTTAAACCTGAAGAGTATAATTGATATTATCCAGTCCAAAATGAAATGGTCAATGAAATTTATTTTATATACATATCTTCATTATTCAAATCGGAAAGGATTTAATAAAAACCGTCTGCCGCATAAACACATTGGATTTAAATCCGTTGCTAAGCGACATGATATCATTTGCTTCAAATAAATTGGTAGAAAAAATATCGTCTAAATAGTTATATTTCTATGGAACATTTGGCGACAGTTTCGTCAAATTAGCGACATTTTAAAAAATCGCCAAATTTATCGCCAAGTGGGACTGTAGAACTGACAGTTCCACTTTGCGACAAATTGACGAAATATCATCACAATACTATCCCCTAACAAAAAACAATTAATATCATTTATGTAGCGCAATTTTATCAATTTCAAGATATTTTTATAGATTTGAAAACATTTTTATCAATTTGGTGACATTTTAAAAATTCGCTAAATGTATTACTAAGTAGGATGGTTGGTCTGACAGATAAATGCTAACCAAACATCATTTCAGTACTCTCTTCTAACAAAACAAAAAAAAATTTCATTGATATGTTGAAGACCCAAGCCACACGACCAACCCGAAGGTTTATGGCAGCTGTTTGTGTGTCGTTTATATCAATTTGGCGACATTTCCGTCAATTTGGCAAAGTTTAAGAAAAGTTGTCAAATTAGCGATATCCCTCCAAATTCGTAGCTTTGAATTTGCAGATCTGAATGAAACATTCTTATCCCGTTTCAATATACTAAATGAAAACACTACAATTGTATTAGAAGATATACCCGCTCTACTCTTTTTCTGTTTCAACAATCGGCTATATGAATTTATTGGCTAAACACAATATATGAGTTTAGTAGCTGAATGCGATATAAGCTTGAAAACTCTTTGCCAAAATAAATGAAATTGATGTACGCAGTCAGCAATTAATATAATTAAAAGAAAAATCAAACCGTCCATTCATAAGATATACTTTTACATCCATTTATCCATTTATTTATTATGTAAATCGAAAAAAAATAATAAAAACATTAACAAACACATTTAATTTAATTGCGATGCCGAGCAACATGATATATCCTCCTAAAATGTTAAAATTTATTAACCACTAACAGCACACCCGTTATTCGTACGAAGTGTATAATTTAAAGAAACTTGAAGTTCGCAATCATGTGCAAATTCTGTTAAAATATTAAATTTATTGCTCCTAAAGAGAAGTTTAAGAATATATGTTCTCACTATGCAAAATTATCTTCACGATCAGATCTGAAGAATAAAACATCCTGCCCCCTTTTGTAAGCAAATTTACAGAAGAAAAAATAGGAATTGAATGAATATATGCAACCCCGTACTAATTATATTGTCGCAGATCAGAAAATATGCCAATGTGTTAGTAGAAGATTACCCGTATTACAATATGCGTCTCAAAAATATTTGCCAAAATAAAAGAGATGACGTAATAAATTGAAAACATCAATAATATCCGTACTCTTTATACCAGAAGGTCGTAATTGATTCCAATATATGCCAATATATATCAAAACATATGTCAATATACCTGTACTACTTATATTCTCGTAGATTAAAAGATATACACGTGTATTTGTAGAAGATTCGTACAACATACAATATATGAGTTTAAACAATTTTTGTCATAATAAAATAATTGCACAATAACTTGAAAATATCAATAATCCTTGAATCAATAATCCCCGAATATATAAATAACAATAATTTTTAAACCTGAAGACCGTAATTGATATTATCCAGTCAAAAATGCTATAAGAAAAATCAAATCGTTCTTTTCTAAAATATATTTTTATATCCATTTATTTATTATTCAAATCGAAAAAATAATTATTAAAATTAACAGACAGATTTAATTTAATTGCGTTTCTGAGTAACATGATATAAGATAGAATCTTATAACATGTTAAATATGTCATGTCTTATAACATAAACTGCGAAATTAAATAACGATTTTGATTTCTCTATACTTCTCATTGTTCCGTAAAAGCTTGTTTTAAATAAACCATGAACCATGGAGATAGATTTCCCCTTTAAATCATGTTTCAAACAATTCATGTTTTCAGAAAGTGACTAATTAACGCAAAAAATCTCCAATCAAACTCAGAGATTAAATTTTAATTCACTTTCAAACGATTTTCAAGCTTTTCGTTTGGATAAACCACGGAGTTAGGGAGTAGAACTCCTAGGAAAAAGTTCCGTTTTTCATTAATATCTCGACAACCTCAGGTCTTAGAAACTCGAAACTTGGACAAAATTTATGGGGGGATATTTCAAGGCTATTCACCAAATTTCATTAAATTCGGTTCAGCCGTTTTTCCGTGATGATGGGACAAACGAAAATTTCGTTTTTTACTAGTATCTCGAGAACCACTGGTCGTAGAAACTCAAAACACGGATATAATTTTAAGTGGGGCTATTTCTGGGCTACCCACAAAATTTCATCAAATTCGGTTCAGCCGTTCTCCCGTGATGGTGTGACAAACAGACAGACAGACAGACAGACAGACAGACAGACAGACAGACAGACAGACAGACAGACAGATTTTCATTTTTATTTATATAGATATTTTCGGGGACTTTTGATTCAGGGATTATTGATATTTTCAAGTTATTATGACATTGTTTTATTATGACGAAAATTGTTGAAACTCATATACAGTACGTTGTACGAGTAATCTTCTACAAATACATTATATCTTCTAATCTACGAGAATATAAGTAGTACAGGTATATTGGCATATATTTTGATATATATTGGCATATATTGGAATCAATTATGACCTTCTGGTAAAAGATTACGGGGATTATTGATATTTTCAATTTATTACGTCATCTCCTTTATTTTAGCAAAATTTTTTAGACTCATATTGTAATACGGGTAATCTTCTACTAACACTCTGGCATATTTTCTAATCTACGACAATATAAGTAGTGCGAAGTTGCATATAATGATTTTTTTGTAAATTTGCTTACAAAAGGGGTCAGGATGTTTTATTCTTCAGATCCGCCCGTGAAGATAATTTTGCATAGTGAGAACAGATATTCTTAAACTTCTCTTTATGAGCAATAAATTTAATATTTTAACAGAATTTGCACATGATTGCGAATTATAAGTTTCTTTATATTATATACTCCGTACGAAGAACGGGTATACTGCTAGTCTATCTATATAAATAAAAATGAAAATCTGTCTGTCTGTCTGTCTGTCTGTCTGTCTGTCTGTTTGTCCCATCATCACGGGAGAACGGCTGAACCGAATTTGATGAAATTTTGTGTTTAGCCCAGAAATAGCCCCACTTAAAATTATATCCGTGTTTTGAGTTTTTACGACCAGTGGTTCTCGAGATATTAGTAAAAAACGAAATTTTCGTTTGTCTCATCATCACGGAAAAACGGCTGAACCGAATTTAATGAAATTTGGTGAATAGCCTTGAAATATCCCCCCATAAATTTTGTCCAAGTTTCGAGTTTCTAAGACCTGGGGTTGTCGAGATATTAATGGAAAACGGAACTTTTTCCTAGGAGTTCTACTCCCTAACTCCGTGGTTTATCCAAACGAAAAGCTTGAAAATCGTTTGAAAGTGAATTAAAATTTAATCTCTGAGTTTGATGGGAGATTTTTTGCGTTAATTAGTCACTTTCTGAAAACATGAATTGTTTGAAACATGATTTAAAGGGGAAATCTATCTCCATGGTTCATGGTTTATTTAAAACAAGCTTTTACGGAACAATGAGAAGTAGAGAGAAATCAAAATCGTTATTTAATTTCGCAGTTTATGTTATAAGACATGACATATTTAACATGTTATAAGATTCTATCTTATATCATGTTACTCAAAAACGCAATTAAATTAAATCTGTCTGTTAATTTCAATAATTATTTTTTCGATTTGAGTAATAAATAAATGGATATAAAAATATATTTTAGAAAAGAACGATTTGATTTTTCTTATAGCATTTTTGACTGGATAATATCAATTACGGTCTTCAGGTTTAAAAATTATTATTATTGATATTTTCGGGGATTATTGATTCAGGGATTATTGATATTTTCAAGTTATTATGCAATTATTTTATTATGACAAAAATTGTTTAAACTCATATATTGTATGTTGTACGAGTAATCTTCTACAAATACACGTGTATATCTTTTAATCTACGAGAACATAAGTAGTACAGGTATATTGACATATGTTTTGATATATATTGGCATATATTGGAATAAATTACGACCTTCTGGTATAAAGAGTACGGATATTATTGATGTTTTCAATTTATTACGTCATCTCTTTTATTTTGGCAAATATTTTTGAGACGCATATTGTAATACGGGTAATCTTCTACTAACACATTGGCATATTTTCTGATCTGCGACAATATAATTAGTACGGGGTTGCATATATTCATTCAATTCCTATTTTTTCTTCTGTAAATTTGCTTACAAAAGGGGGCAGGATGTTTTATTCTTCAGATCTGATCGTGAAGATAATTTTGCATAGTGAGAACATATATTCTTAAACTTCTCTTTAGGAGCAATAAATTTAATATTTTAACAGAATTTGCACTTGATTGCGAACTATAAGTTTCTTTAAATTATGCACTGCGTACGAATAACGGGTGTCCTGTTAGTGGTTAATAAATTTTAACATTTTAGGAGGATATATCATGTTGCTCGGCATCGCAATTTTAATGTTTTTATTATTTTTTTTCGATTTAAATAATATATAAATGGATATAAAAGTATATCTTATGAATGGACGGTTTGATTTTTCTTTTAATTATATTAATTGCTGACTGCGTACATCAATTTCATTTATTTTGGCAAAGAGTTTTCAAGCTTATATCGCATTTAGCTACTAAACTTCATATATTGTGTTTAGCCAATAAATTCATATAGCCGATTGTTGAAACAGAAAAAGAGTAGAGAGGGTATATCTTCTAATACAATTGTAGTGTTTTCATTTAGTATATTGAAACGGGATAAGAATGTTTCATTCAGATCTGCAAATTCAAAGCTACGAATTTGGAGGGATATCGCTAATTTGACAACTTTTCTTAAACTTTGCAAAATTGACGGAAATGTCGCCAAATTGATATAAACGACACACAAACAGCTGCCATAAACCTTCGGGTTGGTCGTGTGGCTTGGGTCTTCTACATATCAATGAAATTTTTTTTTGTTTTGTTAGAAGAGAGTACTGAAATGATGTTTGGTTAGCATTTATCTGTCAGACCAACCATCCTACTTAGTAATACATTTAGCGAATTTTTAAAATGTCACCAAATTGATAAAAATGTTTTCAAATCTATAAAAATATTTTGAAATTGATAAAATTGCGCTACATAAATGATATTAATTGTTTTTTGTTAGGGGATAGTATTGTGATGATATTTCGTCAATTTGTCGCAAAGTGGAACTGTCAGTTCTACAGTCCCACTTGGCGATAAATTTGGCGATTTTTTAAAATGTCGCTAATTTGACGAAACTGTCGCCAAATGTTCCATAGAAATATAACTATTTAGACGATATTTTTTCTACCAATTTATTTGAAGCAAATGATATCATGTCGCTTAGCAACGGATTTAAATCCAATGTGTTTATGCGGCAGACGATTTTTATTAAATCCTTTCTGATTTGAATAATGAAGATATGTATATAAAATAAATTTCATTGCCATTTCATTTTGGACTGGATAATATCAATTATACTCTTCAGGTTTAAACATTATTATTATTGATATTATTGATTCAGTGATTATTGATATTTTTAAGTTATTACGCCATTGTTTTATTGCGGCAAAAATTGCTGACACACGCATATTGTACATTGTACGAGTAATCTTCTAGGAATGCACGGGTATATCTTCTAACCTACGAGAATATAAGTAGTACAGGTATATTGGCATATATTTTGACATATATTGGCATATATATTGGAATCAAGTACAGTCTTCTGGTATGAAGGTTACGGGGATTAATTATATATTCAATTTATTAAGTCGTCTGTTGTATTTTACCAAAAAACATTTGTGACTCATATTGCAAAACGGGTAATCTTCTACTAATAATCGGACATTATAAGTAGTACGTGTATATCTTCCCATGTAATTTTAGCACTTTAATTTTGACATATATTGGAATAAATGACTGTCTTCAGATTTAAAGATTACGGGTTTATTGGTATTTTCAATTTATACATGTAATCTACTAATACAGGTTATATTTTCTAATATTCGCGTATATAATTAGTACGGGTCCCATACAATTTTAACGCTTTTATTTTGCATATATTGATTCAATTCCATATTTTTTTTATATTTGCTTACATAAGGGGTCCAAGATGTTTCATTCTTCAGATATGTCCATGAAGATAATTTTATATAGCGAGAACAGAGATTCTTAAACTTCTTTTTAGGAGCATTATATTAAATATTTTAACAGAATATTTTGATTAAACATGTCATTTAGTATACTATAAGAATTTGGGCATGATTATGAATTTCAAGTTTCTTTATATTATATACTCCGTACGAAGAACGGGTATGCTGCTAGTCATTATAATAAATTTAGAATATTTAAGCAATAAAACACTTCAATTAATCCAAAGCGCAGTAAAGCCGCCAGTTTCGTTTCTGTATCATAGAATTTATATACAGTCCATTTTTTTATTCCTTTTAAATTACGTGAGATTTTACTTACAATAGGTACTTTACTTACAAAAGTACCTTTCTTTACCACACATACTTTCCTTGGTCAGGAGTTGGGCCAGGAATTTTTAATTTAGGAATTTTAGTATTATAAAGATATGGACCTGACCAACGCAGGTCTACCATCTTCGATTCTATTCTCCCAACTGACTTAAAAGTCACTTTACAGTTACTTCAGAAGCGCTGACGTCTCCCAACATATATACATATACCAATCGCTTGCATTATTAGCGCGCAGAAAGAGAGCAATAATGAACAAATAAAATTAAAACAGATGTACTTCCAACGACTTTTTCTGAAAGCGGAAGATCCACGAAAAAATAACATGTAAATGCAGCAAAGCTGCGGTTTCATTCTGAGCCAGAGTTTTACACTTACATTTGGCTCGAAAAAAGCATTTGAACTTAGGATATATGAACTTGCACAAATCGCGACACCACACTGTCAAAGGGATAATAGGAAATTATATTTATACAGCGATTAGGAGCAAAATTACTTGCAGTTGTTTTCGGAGAAGGTAGCCAGGGTCCTGAGATGATATTCCTAGCAGCATTTACTATTGATCAAATATTGAACCGATATTGTATATCTTGGCATTATATAGGAAATATTTCCAAGGTAATTCCAATATTGGGTAAATATTGGAGTTATATTGGCTTAAAATATTGGCTAATATTTTCATTACAATATTACGCAATATTGGTGTTACATTGGAAATAGTGGCGTAATATTGTCCCAATATTCTAAACCAATATTGGATCAATTCCGGCAAAATGGCCACTTTTTCATATTGGTCCAATATTGGAGCCAATAATAAGTCAATATTTTTGATATTGGTCCAATACTGGAGCCAATAATAAGCCAATATTTTTGATATTGGTCCAATATTGGAGCCAATAATAAGCCAATTGTTCACAAATATTAGGTTGCTACTAGGGATATCTGACAGATTTCTCGAAAATCGTACATATTAAAGAAACATATACTTTCTCCTCAATTTTAAGTATAATAATGTGTGTTCCTCTTAATATACGAGTATGTAAGAATAATTAATCATCTCACTGTGATTAATTTTCTGCGTCAAGTTAAAAATCAGTAATTTATTCTTTTTATAAAATAATTTTTTTTTTATATGTTAACTACATAGCTGCGAAACTCTACTAGCAAATAACATAGTAATATATTGCGACCAAGCTTTTTTTGTGATTTATGGATTAAGTTTAGAAACAATCCATCACACATTAAACAGACTGAAACGAGGCATGGATTTAATTGTCTAACACTTAGCAACAACAAGGCAATGTGTAAAATACCTATAAATGCTATCTTCGCAAAACGATAATGTATTTTTCAATGATACAAGTTTTTGCTATTCGTCATTGTTGATACAAGAGGGGAGATCAACCTCACCAGTTCAAAACTTGTTGTTTGTAATAGAATATTCAAAATTTATGGACCTGTCACTTTTTCAAACGGGATCAGATTTTAGGGTTCATTGCCTTACTTTTATCTATTACTACAAAACACACACATAAACACACACACACACACTCACACACACGCACACACGCATTTAATAAAAGTTTGTTAGAACATCTTATTGATATGATAAATTATTTAATAGTTTTTAAAAATGGGGATACATGTTTCAGCGTCCATTTCGACTACAAGTGCTTGCAATTATCGGCTGGCCAGTTCGGAGATAAAGGGTTCGATTCCCGGTTGGGACTGCAAGGCTCTTTACAATGGCGCCCGAACAAATGAACCCTGTAGGTTAATGCAAAGATGTCGGAGGTCTGAAAAAACCCTAGTTGGATTAGTACAGATTCGGTGGACTTTGGAATATTGACCGTCGATTTCCAATTGAGAGGATAATGACCACGCAAGATACTAATTTGGGTAAAAATAGTAATAGCAGGAGGTGATCCGTTAGATTGTAAGTTGAACCCCAATCTGATATTAGAGGGTGGAGAATGCATAGTTCACTTCGACGATAAGAACTTGCAATTTCGTCCCAGTAGCTCAATGGTAGAGCGTCAACTGGACAGTTCTGAGATCCAGTGTTCGATTCCCGGTTGGGACAACAAGGGTCTTTACAATATGCTGTGCACAGACTTCTAGATAAACACTTCATAGACAGATGTATTTTAATGCAACTCTCATGTTTTACGTATAATATAATTATATATGTTGAACTACCAAAAATATTTTTGAACAGCATATTTTGTCGGAGTATTTTTGGGTACAGACAATTTGAGCTAAACAAATCACCTATGAACATTGTTGAACCACTGCTCTTGGAATGTGAAATGCTCTTGGAATTGTACCGCAAGAGACAGCTTACTGCCCAAATCATTGTTTATTAGCATGTTGTGGTATACGCTTTTTTCACTTATGATCAGTTTTGCAGAGTTCTAGAATATGATGACTTAAAATATGAGATTTCAGATATATTATTTAAGACAGCAAAAAATAGGTGAACTTCCAAAATTTGGAGCTGAATCTTTCATAGATAAATAAACTCCTGACAGAATGTGTCTGCGAAATGTTTAAAAGTATTTGGCTGTTACGATTAAAAACAGAAAGTTATAAAATTAGTAGTAATTATTTGTTCGAATACTTTCTTTGGATACTGCAGCAGATGCAACAGCCCTTTTTTTAATTTAATTCCATTAAAGGCTATAAATTCCGTCCCTAACAACATTTTTTTTTCTCAGTGACGTAAGATTTACGTCACACTGTAACTTTGGGACGTCACAGGACGTCGCAGTACATCTCGGCAATGTCATATTGAGGTCACAGCAAAGTCATTTTGGTCATTTTCATGGTCGTTTGTGACGTCGCATATGAACTTGTTTGTGACGTCACATTATAATTGCCATTGTAATGTCGTCACATTGTTACGTGTTAATTTAATTGTGGAAACGTCACAGAATATAATCACAATGAAGTTACAAAGTTACTAATACGCAAAGTCGCATAGAAGTCACAAATATGATGCCACATTGTGACCCATGTGTCACGTGACTACTACGTCACTGTCACACATGTGACGATCTTTGCTGTGAGGGGTGTAGCATTATATTGAGGTTCGGAAAGAAAAATTAAGGTAGTTTTTATGCGTAAAAGCTAAAAATATTAATAATTTTGTAAAACAATTTTTTTAATAAATATTTTTGACAGCTAGTCTTTTAAACTTAAATGGGGTATGTATATGTGCCCATAACACAATATCAAGCAAAGTTTTAAAATTCTAGTTAATTAGTTTTGACAGTATACTGTGCGCAAGTTTGAAAAGAGCAGTTTTGGAAAAATGATCTTAAAGCTGGCGAGACTTTCCTAATTCCTGCATATATTACTTCGCCAATTTTATTTTAAAACGTGTTTATTTAGAATATTTTGTTAATTATTTTTTTATTTAATATTCGTAATCATATTATCTTCAATAAACATAGAAAATGAAAACGAAATATATTTTTAAAGTTTTTAAGTTGATATTCAACGTTAAGAATGCGGAAATAAAAACGAATTGATTGCATTCTTATAACACTTTTATAAGCTACAATTAAAAAAAAACAGAAGCAGTCTATTGTATTTCAATGTAACTATTTAATAAAATAATCTGTCCATTAAAACAACAGTTAACTGAGTAAACCTAAACGGGAATGATCACTGCAAATACCAATTAAGGTGAACAAGTAGTTTACAAAGTACACTTAATTAAATTCTTCCCTCAACCTTAAGAATAACACGTAGAATTGGCTATTCCAAATTTAATTAAGGAAACGAAATCCAATGCTGAAGATTTCTCTTAAAATATCTTCCAATTGTGAGAAAGAGAGCATTTCTTGAATAAGAACGTTTAGCTTTCATTACAAGAGTTGTGCATTGCAACTTACATCTATAAAATATATGCCACCAAAATATCCACTGAGACTAAAATTGTAGTGCTAAGTTTTCCTGCTATTTGAGATAAATCCCCAAGACTCGCAAGATTGAATGCCTTTGCTAGGCTATTAGCGTTTAAGGGATTATCAGTGCTTTCAATTCCTCTTAAGCTACTTTATCGTCGGCAATTTTTTATTTGCATCATTCATGTACATGTATTTGTAATTAAGTTACATATCATTTATGATTTGCGTGTTGGTATCACAGTTGTATATTTTATTTTTGCAGAAGAAGATAAAAGTGATGTAATAATAATCATGCTGCTAATATGTAAATATATAAAGTATTTAATATATTATATGCAAACAACGGCTGTAAAACACAGTAAAATCTGGCAAAGTGACCACCTCGGTTTGCTGACTGTGGTGAACAAAACGTAAATTTATGTGGGTTTACTTTTTAAATAATAAATGAATTTTTTTTGGATTGAATGATTATTGTTAATTGAAGTGATAGTGAATAGTATAGTTCATACATTTTTATCTTTGCTTCAATAACCCACCATTACCTCTTTGCAAGAGTTCCTAAACTTAATTATTATTTAAAACACTTCAAATTAAATCCACATCTTTAACTTTTAAAATAAATAATATTCATTCACACATCCTATTGTTATATTTAAAATTACATCAGTTTTAATAAACGCTTAAGAAGGAGAAAATGTACCGTGGAGACTAGGTCTTAGAATATTATTCCAAAATAATTGACCTAATATATACGCAGATTAACACACTTCTGTTTTGGGGTCTGTTGCTCATCATGCTTGGAATATTTGTCGTATTATTCTTTTTATAACATTTAGAGTCAGCTTTCTCTTTATTAACAAATTCTCAATATTCAAAATAACCACTACACTGATTGAAAACACGACTGTTTGAACTTTTGAATAGTCATTCTGCTTATGAGCAACTTGAATGAACAACTGAACTGCTTGAAATCCATAACGGTTCTATCTCGCTTCTGAACAATCAGTTTTGTTGAATATAAACGATTCTGGACAATCATTCTTTCATTCAACGCTTTTGGATTGTCATTCTAATCTCAAGGTTTATATCTCAAGGTTACCAGCGTTACTTGAATAGTCATTGACTTACTTCCTTGTTGCCACGTCATTTTACCTGATGTTAAGATACGCCCTCCGTACTCTGATTGGTTGCTCTTCAGCGTGTTATAGAATTTCTGTATAATTGGCTACTTGATTTACCAATGAAGCTTGGTTTAAATCTTGGCCCTAGGAGATATTCTTTCCCAACCACACTTGCAATTTATGTGACGTGAATTAATTGGGATCATGACCTTCCGGACCAAGACCATAAAATGGTGCCAACAAGTTTGCTCTGTTTTCATTGTACATAGTCGTAAATATCAAAACTGCATAATTGTCTTCTGGTATCACACTGGCCCCTGGCTAAAATGAGTATATACTTTTCATATAGTAACCACTGTCATTTTCAGAAAGTAAACATAATATTTTCATGTAGTAATCACCACCATTTTCAAAATGACTAGTTTTCGCTATCCTGAGGGATGTCACTTTAACTAGGTTTCCCTGTATTTAGAAAATACCTTGATAATTGTGTATTAATCAATAGATTTTGCAAAGAAGATATGATCGAAGGCAAAAGATATCGCATCGCAATAACCACATACGCTGTAAAAAAATTATGTGGACCGAACATGACTTTCTCTATATAATACAATCAATTTACTATTTCACAATGAAATAATGATCTGTAAGATCTACGACAAATTGTTTTTAATGTTAAATTGTGCATTTGGCGCTTTTTGGTATGACAACTTGCAAAATAATTCGAAGTACCTAATTAACTTAGATTTCACATAACTCTAACTTGACAATTATCAATATTGATAGCGTTCGCAATAAGCAATATAGTCCATGTATTAAAATATTTTAATTATATGTTCATTAATTTAGGGTAATTTTTGTTCACATAATGTTACATTTGTAATGTGTACGGTATTTTCGTCAATCTGGGTTGAAATATCGCTAAGTTGACGATATTTCGCTAAATGTATAGCCAAACGCTACAGATGGACGAAGAGAAAAGTTTTCCTATTATATAAATGAGTGTTAGCTAATTCTATGACGTCAAAATACAAAATTATTGCACAAAGAATTTTCTCTCGGGAATACAACGAACTAGATTTACAAGAATAATGCTAACATATTTATCGCATAATATTACACATGAAAAGTGGACATATTTTGCAATACTTAACACTTCTTTTTTTAATGTTATGTTATTTTGATGATAATTGTATATGAAAAAAAATTAACATATCGAGAACAGTTCATGTTAGTGTTGTAAAGTTTGTGTTAATCGTTTTTAATGATAAATTACGTAAGAAATGTCTATTTACGTAACATCATTAAAAATTATCATCTTATTAATTTTTCAAAATTTTCTTCAAAAATATGGAGGTCTTTATTTTATTGTGTTTCGTTTTGTTTAAAAATTTGTGAACAATCGGTTGTGTTTGAAACCAATAGGCTTCCAGTATTCACCGATTGTAAGAGTTGCACCAAATTTTGTTCGGAACGCTGCATGCGTTCGTGAGATATATTTTCCACAATATCACACAGACACACACACACACACACATCACCTGAAAAACATTCGATTTGAGTTCAGGGATGCTTGAAACTTACTTTTCCGTGTGAAATTGGAATTTTTGACCCTGTTACAATACTCTCCCTATTCATTATACTAAGCATAAAGGAAGAGTAAAATGCACCTAGATGTACTCTAAGATACAGAATCATATCTATCCTGTTAGTATGCTGTGTCTCATAGTTGCACTAGATGTCATACAGTTTTTTATTAAGAAAATTAGCTGCTTCAGTCGATTGCTTGCCGCTTTTAGAATATTGTTGATTGGGTTATTTTTGCACTCCAGAAGTCTCTGCATGTAGAAGAGTTATTTTCACTGAGAATAGTCAAAGTTGTTTAAAACAAAATTCCACACCAACACTAGAAATCATGCATTCTAAGGACTCCTTACAAGTCACTGGGATTCCAGTTTTTTATTAAGTAAAATATTTGCTTCAGTCAATTTCTTGCCACTTTTAGATTGCAGTTGATTGGATTATTTTCGCACTCTAGAAGTATCTCCATGTAGAAGAGCTATTTTTACTGAGAACAGTCAAAGTTATTTAAAGCAAAATTCCATACCAATATTGAAAAGTATGCATTCTAAGGACTCCCTACAAGTCACTGGGATTCTAGTTTTTTATTTAGTAAAAATATTTGCTTCAGTCGATTGCTTGCCGCTTTTAGATTGCAGTTGATTGGATTATTTTTACTCTCTAGAAGTCGCTCCATGTAGAAGAGTTATTTTTACTGAGAACCGTCAAAGTTGTTTAAAACAAAATTCCATATCAATACTAGAAAGTATGCATTCTAAGGACTCCCTACAAGTCACTGGGAATCCAGTTTTTTATTAAGTAAAATATTTGCTTCAGTCGATTGCTTGCCGCTTTTAGATTGCAGTTGATTGAGTTATTTTTGCACTCTAGAAGTCTCTCCATGTAGAAGAGTTAGTTTTACTGAGAAAGCCAAGGTTGATTAAAGCAAAATTCCATACCAATACTAGAAAGTATGCATTCTAAGGACTCCCTACAAGTCACTGGGATTCCAGCTTTTTATGGAGTAAAATATTTGCTTCAGTCGATTGCTTGCCTCTTTTAGATTATAGTTGAATGCATTTTTTGCACTCTAGATGTCTTTCCATGTAGAAGAGTTATTTTCACTGTGAACAGTCAAAGTAGTTTAAAGCAAAATTCCATAGCAATGCTAGAAATCATGCATTGTAAAGATTCCCCACCAGTTACTGGGATTCCAAACTGACATTTATGAATCTGTAAGTATGATTGGGTGCCGATAAGTCATAGGTAAGCCTGTAACCACAGATGAGTCTCCCATCTCATGAAAAGTCTGTTACTTGGTAGAATGTGTACCCTGGGTTTACTTCAGCTTCATAGTCATCATTTTCATAGGATTCAGCTCATTGTCGCCCCAGTTTCTCAAAGCATAGAATGCTGATTGGTTAGACGATAATCCATGGGTCAAATGCCGACTGCCATATGACTGCATTCAGCTGGTTCCTAAAATTTAATTAACTTAATAAATTATTACTTTAATATCAATATAATTTACAATATGGAATCTCTTAATTTAAGCCAAAGGCAGAAGTAAAGAATAACACTTTTGCAAAAATTAAGTAATAACAGTCCTAAATTACATCATATTGTTAAAGCATAAGGTTAGCATATAGAAGCAACAATTAAGAAGACTATAATGAACAAGAAATCATACGCCTCCAAATTAAAACCAATATGTGGTTCACATAAATATTTTGTTTACGTGAATATGCACATTTAATATTACCAACAGCATGGATATTAGGCTTGGGCGGATATTTTTTTCACCTACGATTTAGCACTAGTTGGCAAAAGTTGCTTAGAATGTAGATTAACTTCACCATATTCAAAAAATATCTTTTTTCGTCACAATGAACTTGAAAATTGCATTTTTTTCTCAATAACGTCTTTTCATTTAAATTGCAAGTATACACTAGATGTCAGTCTTTGAAGTATACTTCAAGTCAAATGTTCTGATTACACAAAAGTGTTCCTTCAAATATAATATAACTCACAGTGTGAACATCTTTAAAGTTAAGTAAACGTAGAAAATTTTATCTTCTCTCATTTATATTATGTCTCAATTGAAACAATATTCTGCTTTCATAAAAAATGACAGTTTTTTCACATGGCAAAAGCCATATATTACATCTTGCCTTTCTCACTGTAGCATTCGCCAGCTTTCTTTTTTATAATACCTAATAGAAGAGCATAATATTAACCTATGGAAATAACAACTAAGAAGATCTTAACGAATAAGAAACTCTATGCATCCAAATTAAAACCAACATGTGTTTCAGATAAATATAATGCTTAAATGATTGATTCTTTCAAATTTAATCCTTTGACTGTCCCAATGTTATATTTATGTTTACTGACTGTTCCCAATGTTTCATCGATTGTTTCTATTGCTTATTGGCTATTATCAATGTTTTATAGATTGTTTCTATTGTTTATTGACTGTTACGGGTGTTTTATTGATTGTTTCTATTGCTTGTTGACTATTATCAATGTTTTATTGATTGTTTCTATTCTTTATTGACTGTTCCAAATGTTTTATCGATTGTTTCTACTGTTTATTGACTGTTCCCAATGTTATAGTTATGAATTATCCAGGTGTTCGGGATATTAAATGTTCTTTAAATTTTCAAAGGTACCTGCATCATGTATAATGCACAAGTATATCAACAGGGCGTCACGTGCATGCATATGATAAGGGTTCAAATAACCCACAATATGTGCATGTCTGATTTTAAATAAAATACTGAAGTTTGATCCTAAAACATTCACAATATATTTCAAAGGTAATGACAGTTTTTTAAAGTAACATCTTTGATTTATTGCATGAGTAATAAATAACATAATACTTATTGCCAAAGCATAATGCCATTTATCTATAGAAATAACAATTAAAAATAATTTAATGAATAAGAACATTTTTGGATCCAAATTAAAGCCAACATTTCGCAAACGGATCTTGCTGAACATGAATTGTTTCTTCAAATTTAAAGTGACCCACAGTATGTGCAGTGTATTCTTGAATATTTGTAAAAGGCAGAAGTTAGATACTAAACATTTTGCTTTATATCTCAAAGGAAACGAAAGGTTACTTTCTTTAAAAAATAACAGATTCCTTTTATTGCAAGAGTCATAAATTACATCTTATATATAAACGCGCGACAGAAACATCTTTTGAGTTTACAACTTTGGTTCTAAGTTCAAGCTGCTTTTCTTTTTACATCTCAAGTGCTCTGAAATTTGAATTCTATCCCCAAGCTATTGACATTTGAAAGATTTTCTTAGCTTTCAATTTTTTTAGCTTAAAGTAATGCATTTTTATTACACTATCGTTTTTCTGCTTTTTATAATCGAATTAATTTTTCGAAAATTAAGTGACTTTTATTTTTCGATATAAATCATTGTCTCGTGGATTAGTTGATTTTAGTAATATGAGACTCATTTGTATAAAAAATTATTAAAACATTTCTGATAGAGAATAATCTGCTCTAATAGCTTATGACGAAATTCCTCCAGCGATTTGCATAAAGCGTTCAGATCAAGTGATTCGCATAAAACTCTTCACAGCTTCTTGAGCTCCAGAGACTCACTGCTTTGCATGCGACGCATGCGCAACGCCTCTGCACTGGCTCATAAAAGCCAACCCCAGAACATTCTCAAGGAGACGCACACGTACATTTGTACCTCGGATGACTACATTCACGCGCGTTTTGATGTAGCACAAAGCTATGTAAACACCCGTAAATATCTTACGTTAGGTTCCTGTAAATAAAATACTCTTTTATGATTGCTTTTGTATTGATTAAGGTACGACATTGCACCTTCGCTATAAGCTGATGCATTAAAACATATTTTAACTTACAATCAAGCCTATTCAATAAGTTATAGAATGATTGAAAATTTTTCTTATTACTTTTCTTATATACAATAATGTATAAGGAAAGTATTGTGACGGGGTCGAAAATTCGAATTCGAGTTTTCGACTGGAGAGCACGTTTCAAGCATCCCTGATCACGAATCAAACATTTTTGAAGTGATGACTGTGTGTGTGCGTGTGTGTGTGTGTGTGAAAGTGTGTGTGTGTGTCAGAGAGTCTGTGGAGACGATAACTGACGAACGAATGGACCGATGCGAATGAAATTTGGTACAAAAATTACAATCCGTAAACACTAGAAGCCTGTTGTTTTTATACGCAATCGAATGTTCAGAACCCCCCCCCTTAAATTTTGAGTGAAATTTCGTCAAAAAATTGAAACCTGTAATAAAGTTACGAAAATAGACATTTCTTATATAATTTTCCATTAGAAAGCGATTGACATAAATTTTAGAATGCTAACATAAACCGTTTCCGAGATATTGCACATTTTTCAAAAAAAATTATCAAAAAATCATATAAAATAAAAAAAATACTTCCTATTGAGAAACATGTTCACTTTTCATATGTAATACCATGCGATTAATTTGTGATATCATTCTCGTGGATCTAGCTCTTTCCATTCATGAAAAAATATACTTTGAGTAATACTTTTGTATTTGAACGCCAATAGCCATTTATCTGCTGTAAGAATAACTTATTTCTCAGTCCATAAAGCTTGGTGAGATTTTGACGACGAATTTGGTGAGATGTCGCCAACTTGACGACTTTCTTCAATATTGCTAAATTAACGAAAATCTCACCAAAAGGATAAAAATGATGCTAGATCAATAAAAATGACTACTCATTGACGAAATTCAATATCTTAGAAATAATATAAATATCTGCTGTAATAAAAATATATTTTTTCTTACTGTAAAAGTAGTAAATTCATCGCATTATATAAGGAAAGTCTTGTGCTGCCTACATCAGATTTTTTTAAGAATATACAGGAAACCAATACCATTGCCATTCGTTTCACTAAAAATATTTCCAGCGTTAGTTAAATAGTATTTAATTGAGAATCCTGGTATATGCAATACATATTCCTAACTTACATATATGTAAGATACTACATATATTGTATTTTATACTATAATGTTACTCGGTATAGAATAAGACTGAAAATTCCGATAATTTCTTTATTTATTCCAATTTTTGCAACGATGTCGTTTTTAGTTGAACATTTCTATCTTGAAAGGAAATGATTAAGAGTTTCAAGTAAATTTTCATGAACAGTTTTTTCAACTCCAACGCAGAAATTGATGTATATCAATCCTGAAACTTCAAGTCTATCCCCTTAAAACGAATATCTGGTAAAATGTATCATTTCCGCATGTCAAAATTGTTTCTGCATTTTGCAGTTTCAAATATTTACGTTTGTGTGAACGAAACGGAACGTTTATTTTATAAAATGATGTTCTCACTGAAACCACAAGCTACCATCACCGTGTTTAATCTGCTTGATATTTATTTGAGTTAATTTTAGAAAAAACGAAATAGATATACATTATAATTCGTCTTTATGAGTCATATGAGACATGTATAGTATTGTCTCGAGTCGACTTTTGGGTTTACCTAGATTTTTTAACAGCATGTACAAATTTTGAGAGCCGACAAGTTCTCTATTACACAGAATTCTATCTTAATTAAATCCCCTCTAATGTAGATGTAATTTTAACTTATTTCCGTGTTCCGCAGAATTCTCTCTTGAGCAAATACCCTCTAAGGCAGATTTAATTTTAATTTGTTTCCTTTTTACCAATAATTCTATCTTGAGCAGTTTTTGTTGTATACGCCTCTATCTTGAATAAGTTTTGATTTATACAGATTTCTATTTTGAATTGTTCATTTTTCACGGAGAGTTATATGTTGAGACTATATCGTTTTATGCAGAATTCTTTGGTAAGCGGTTCATACTTTGCTCATAATTATACCTGAATCAGATTTCGTATTACGCAAAATTGTGTCTCGAGCATTTTTCGTTTTACACATATTTCTATAGTAAAAAGTTTTCTTCATAGATAGAATACATTCTTGGAAGTTTCCGATTAATGTAGAATTAAGTATTTCCGTTTCAAGCAACATTGTATCTAGTGTATTTTTCCATTTTATGAAGATTCCGTTTTGCACACAATTCTGTCTGAAACAATTCTCTTTGTACTGATAATTATATATTTATCCATGTATCTTTTGCAGAGATTTCAATCTTGAACAGTTTTTCATTTACACATATATCATAGCACATTGTTCCACTTTACTTCCTAATATAGAACAACACTGAGGAACATTCTTCTTCGTATGTCATCCGTATAATATGTATTAAAATTTTCATAAATAAGTATAAATTAAAACACAATAATTAAAACTCACGATTTTTAATTTTGATCAACAAAAATAATATTCTTTATTATTTATATTTAAATTAAAAATATACATAATTCTTTAAACACCATAGGCCTTTTGAATCAGCGCAAACCTTTCATAATTTGTACATCGTAACCCTTTGACTGCACACATAGCATAATTTATTACTTAATTTATAAGTCCATTAATTTACCCAGTTGTTCAACCATAAAATTGACCGCCAAATTAGTTACTGATGATACAACGAGGAGTTTGGACAGCCACCAACGACGTAAACTGATTAGACGATGAAAAATAGACTTCTCTCAAGATATTGACCACCGACGAACGCAACTTACCAGATTTAAGTAAACCAAAGACTATTATCGGATGTAACTTCATCTTCTGCCTCTTTTGGACGTCTGCCAGAAACGATACTGCCATAATCACGAATTTAGCACAATCAGAAGAAATATAAAGTATTATTTTTTCTCACATTTTTACGGTCTCTAAAAATAATGATTTTCAAGACAGCTATAAAGGAGTGATTTTTATTGAGTTCAACACCAGGCGTTTAATTATGTTTTGACTTTATTGAGGGTTTTATGTCAATTAAAATAAGGATTTTTGCCAGAATTTGAAATAAATATAAAACGTTTCGCATTGGCAGTATACAAGGACAGAGTAGAATTTAAGTACATTTTAAGAGTTTATATAATAAAATATTTTTTCAATGATCTTGAAAAAAAAGGGCATTATAAGTCAATTTATATTTAAGACTCACTATAAGTAATTTGTGGGAAAATTTCAAGATATGATTTGGCATAAATTATAAACTTATATGTCATATGTCATTTTGTGGTAAATTAGAACCTGGTCATTTTGTTGTAAATTAGAACCTGGTCATTTTAATGTATGGTAGAATTAAAAAGCAGTAATGCACACAAGATATTATAGAAAATACAAACTCGATTGTTCATGGTGCTGTAAGTTATGTTCTAATATCAAACAGGAATTTGGAAGTAAAATATACTTTTTTAGAATTGAACAAAATGTCAAAGCTAAAGGAAAAACAAGTTGAATGAACAACATTTTTCAGGTTCAAGATGTTCTTAGTTTCAATAATTTAAGACCATTGCAGAATTCACTTTGACAATAAAAGCGTGCGATTCCATCCCAGTAGCTCGACGGTAGAGCTTCATCCCGCTAGCACGAAGACCCGTGATTTGATTTTCAGTTGGGACAGCAATGTGCTTTATAATGGCTTCCAACCAAATTAACTCTGTAGGATAGTGCAAAGATGTCGGAGGTCTAAAAGCAACCCTAGAGTGACTAGCACAGATACAGTGGATTCTGGGAGGTTGAGCACCGATATCAAATCGGGAGGACAGCTCAAGACGGTAATCTAAAATAAATATAGCAGAATATGGTTAGTCAGATTTTCAGTATTGTTGAACGCCGCTATATTTAAGACTCACTATAAGTTATTTGTGGTTTACCCCCCCCCCCAATCTGACATTAAAGGTATTGCATACAGAATTCACATCGATAATAAGAACTTGCAATACCGTCCAGTAATTCAACGGTAGAGCTTTGACTGGCCTGTACCAATATCCGTCGTTCGATTCCAGGTTGGGGTACCAAGGTTCTTTACACAGTAGCAAAAATTCGGCACGCTTAATTAATATAATTATTTGCATAATACAGTATACAGTAAAAGTTTGGGTGGCAACTGGTTTCAAAGTAAAGAATACGCGTTCTTCATCACGACAAGAAAAAGTGCAATTTTAATTATTCAACGCTAAGTATTGGCAGCTTTGAGTTGCTGAACTTGGTAAATACGCGGTGATGTTTGAATAACTTGCTTTGATCAACGGTTCTAGCTGATGCAAGCTCTTGCTTTATTCTTGTCCATTATCGACTTAGAGTATCTTGTTCATTATGCTCTTGCCCATCATCTACTTTATTTTATTATCTTTAATCTACTTAGAAGTTTCGTAAATTCAAAAGAAATTATTTCTGAGAATATTTGTGTGGTGGATCTTCATCGATCATCTGTGTGTATTTTTGCCAAAAGTGCACGGCCATCATGAAGTATATATTTCGATTATGGATCATATGTGTTTGTGTGTTTGGCGTAATAATATTGCTGTGATATAATAATTAGAGATACCTATGTTGTGGTTGCCATTTTTGCTATTTGCGTAAATACTGTTCCAGTACATTAGTACCTGGATTTCCTTTTACCTTATATTTCCATTTTATTGCATAAGCCGTCTAGCTTACCCAAAGGGTGTAGATCATTTGCAACAAAAGGCCGTAAAAACATCGAAATAACAATAGAATAGGACAAAATAGAAAAAACTATGAAACAGAATAGAATTTTACTTTATATTCCAAAGTGATGTTACCTTCAGTGTGCATACAATGCTCTTAAAATTTCAAATTTACTGTTACGTTGCATATAAGCTTAAATTATGTAAATAAATTAATGTTTGATATTTTATAATTGATTTAAACTGTTTATCTGTTTATCATATCTATTTTGTTGTTGTTAATAAATTTAATTTGAGAAGATTTGTTTATTTTTATTGGGCGTACTGTCTTGCTGAAGGTAAGTGAAAATCCGATGACGTGTTTTTTTAATCAACAATAAAAAATTGCTCAAAATCTCCTGCCATAATATCACGATAAATTAAAACTTCATAAAATACTGCACATATACACATATAAAGTATTCAACAAGTTTCAGTCTGAAAAAAACAGGTTTTCTATTTCAAAACTGAAAATAATTTGCAATCTCACCCAAATCAGGCCGACAACCGAAGAAGCTGAATGTGGGATAGAAGGTGTGCCGATTATTATTTTTGTTGATTAAAATTAATATTGTCAAAAATGCATTTTACATTAAAATTAATTATTTATTAGTATATTAATTATACAAGTAATCTGTTCTAAAACTTACTGCTGTGTACATTGCGTTGGTGGCCGCAAACCCACCTATTTCTGTGCTTAACGGGATACTAAGTTAACAAACTAAAAAAATTAAGGTTAATAGTAAAGGAACAAACATTTATTTATCACATACTCAATTTACACTCTTTAGTTTTACAAATTAAATAAATATCACAATAGTGGAATACATCTCAATGGTAGTTCGGGGGGTGTAATGCCAGATGAATTGATATTTGGTTGGAGCACGTGGTGGGATGCATTAATTAGCTTTTCCTTAAAAACACAAATTTAGACACAGAGGTTATCCTCATATAGTTTAATTGTACGGTACCTGATCTTCTTTCATATAACTTGGGTAACACCGATGCTTTGTCACACTTTACACTTGCAATACCAGATGGCCATGAGCTCTCCTTCGAATTCCTATATCAGAGACGCACACACAACTCTGAACTCTGCTACCGTCGCTTCTTCTTGACTAGTCTAACTCCAACAGCCTGCCTTGACCAATTCTGACTCCCACTTCGAGCAACTCTCACTTATATCCCTTTTTCGGTCGGCGGTCCACGTGCTGAAAACGTAGAGCTGAGGGCTAATCCGTAGACATGGCGTCGCCGTCTCGGTTGCCGCCAAACGGCTTAGCGTGGTATGTAAACATGGGCGTGGTATGTAAGATATGGGGCCACCTGTATATTATCGCCCATCTGCTTAGCGTGGGGATAATCAGCCCGCATTCCTGGTTCCATTATTTTTTAATCCTTCCAAATATTTATTACTTTACATTTCTGGCATTACAGAAGGCATAAAAACCAAAACGATTGGCAGTAAAATACGTACATACGAAACTACAAAGAGAAAAATAATAAAATAAGCCGGTAAGGAAACGTGAAGCAGGAGATTAGAAACAGATGAATAGTGAGTAGCGAACAGTAATGAATAGTAATGAAAGAAATGAGACTTTTAAATAAGTCGTAAAATTGAAATTTTGGGAAACAACAGGAAATCAATTGCAGCAAACAGGAAAAAATGAAATTTATATAAGAAGGAATCATCTGATTTGAAAAGCTAAATGAGCTAATGTCATCTAATAAAATAGCAGAAAAATAATTAAGAACTAGAAAAAGGGAGACAATTATTAAATATCCGTTATTATTTTCACTGTTGGTGTATATGAGCTTCTCGCAACTAGTGTAAAGCTCATGATGGGTGTGTGTACAACCCCAGGGAATATCTTGTTTTAAAAGTTTCCTGATTCAGAATGCGTAATGTCTCCCAAGAGCAAAGAACTGACCTAAAAAACGTCAGTGAATTTCAAACAGTGTAAAAACAATCTATACAAATTAGATGTTCATCTTCTATTGAGAGCATTTGATAATTAAAGTCAAGATCGTCTGGATAACATATAATAACCTCATTCATCCAGTATTCAGAGAGGGCTGAAAGCGAAGTTAATCCTTTAAATGTCAGTAGTCTGGCAATGGTATATAATCTCTTGAGTATTTGGGATTTTTTTACAACAGAAAAAGCATAGCGCTGAAGTTGTTAATCAGTTAAGATTTCTGTAATGCATTCTTTTTAAAGATTTAATGTATGAGTCTAGAACGATAAAAGGAAAACTATGTGCTAAAGAATATGATATAGCTTTATCTATTGAGGGGTGTTGTATGTGAAATATTTTGTGAAATATATTCATGCGTTTCATTAAAAGTGTATGGTATTAAAAGTGTATGGCAATACTATTGAATAAATTGTCTGAATTCATTTTGATTTACTCAATTAAACATAGATGTTTCGTTAAGTAAATCATTCACATGTAACGTTTAACATAACTGATCACAGCATATTCAATTTGATTTGTTTGATTTTCTTAAATATATGGGATTCAGTGTTTTTAATATTATTAATGAGACGCGGGAGTTGTTTCGACAGAATAAGATGGATAAGAAAATCATTTCTGAGATATCGTTTTGGTAAAGTGACTGAAAAACAGTCTGGGAATATAATATTTTGAATATATATGCATATTCAAATTTAATGTCCCTAAACTGTTTATGATGATATAATTTATGTCGTGATAGGAATGTTCCATAGTTGTGGTGAGAATAATTTTTTGTAATATTAAAGAGTTTAGTGGATCCATTACAGTTGATACTTTAGAATAAGTTTGCGTTGTGATTTTGGGTATGTCTGTGTATAAACCCCCCATTTGCTTCTGCAGCGAAATATTTGTTACTGTTGTTATTAGTCCAGCTCGGATTAGCCAACAGGAAAACCGGATTTATGTCACCATGCCTCCTTAAATGCAAGTCACAAGCTGTGGATGGCTAAATAAGAAAGACCTGTCCAACACAATACATGAGAGTATATGAATTATTGTGCAGGCAGGAAAGATATTGTTTATACTTCCAAAAATTAAGGACCTCAGATGGATACTTCTTTATCTGGAATAATCTACCTGTTGCCTTCTGTCACCATGATAGTCAACATCTGTCTCCAGCTGTCAACCCATATAATAATCGTGAGAAGAAGACACTTGTCACAGTTTATTTTCCAGTACTTAGTGATATGAACAATAAACAACCGACAATGTTCAATCTAGTAGTGAAATATTTATTTAATTAATGGATAAATATCAGTATAGTAAATAATTACACATTTTTAGTTTCACTCAATTATTTGTTAATTATGGTAATTAGAAATCAACATAAGTTACAATCATTTCTTCATTAGCCCTATCGTTTTTCTAAATGCTGTTACCAGGGAGATAAGTCATCTATAATTAATACTAAATGTAAGATAAGCGTTTCCATATTATTTCTTTGTTTGCTCGGCCTGCAATTATATGGAAGTAAACATACACCTTTAAATTTTCATGGCTCATGTTACATTTACATCAGATGTTTCTTCCAGCACAAAAATCTCATGGCTTAAACACCCTTTCACATATACTTGTTTCGCGTCATCTCCATTTTGTCTCTCTTAAATTTATATATATGATTTTATCCGTGTTATTCGCAACATTAGTTTAAGCCAGTCTTGCTTTGATTAGTGTGACGTAGTGTTCTTTTAGTGGCGTTTCTTTTAGTGGCGTAGTGTTCGTTGTCGTCACTCAATATCACAGTTTATTATAATCGTTAGTTACGATGACGCTCCTTATTTCCTTGATAGTTTAGGTGTATCCGGTCTCATAGTTTACTAGTATATTTTATAATAAACTAATGTTTCCTGGTCGTAATTTGACTCAAAAGAATCTGCCTGAGTCAGAAAAAATATTTCAAGAAACAGTATTGAAATTTAAGTGCATTGGTTAATTACGAGGGTTATTCTTTATATGACAATTAGATTCAACTTGTATTCCCTCTATTGCATTATACAACACTTTTTGAAGACACCTTTTCTTATTAAGAAAAGTTCATAAAGCTCAGTCGTTTCTTCAGAAAACATAATAATATCTAAACCAACAAAATATATTTCCTAAATTCGCCAAGATAGATATTCTACTTATAGATGATTTTTTGGCAATTTGCAAGACCAACTATAGCCACTTGGTTCACTTCTTAACCTTCATAAATAGATAAAACGGATTTTAAGTCAAAATATGGGTGGAGAATTGTATATTACATATACAAATATGAACATATTGGTTCGGAATCCTATTTATACTGTAGACATCAGTCAAAACAGTACTGTGCGCATAAAAAGAGCCATTAAGCACCTATACAATCTAATCCACTCAAATACAAGAGCTGCAATCATTGACGGAATAAAGTACGCGTGTTGATATATTCATGCAACAAGATAATTTTCTGCTTTTCTTCCAGACAGCTGATTATCTCCTCTCTTTCTAGCGGACTGCAGAATGAATAATTATTACTATGCAAACATCTAATATTTTTCGTGGATAAATACACCTGATACAAAAACGTATGTACAAATCCCAAATAGATCATCGTTATGTTTAAAAATTGTGTTATTTCTAATCTTTTAGTTGACATGACATATTTTAAAAGCGTCCAAAATCTAAAAACAGGATAAAGTAGTACATTTAATTTATATTTCTCTTTTTAGAATCAAGTTATGTCAAATACAGAAAGAAAAGAAGAAGATTTAAGTCTTTCGAAACAAAGAAAATAAAATCAGTATGATAGAGCAATTCTGTTACTTCTTCTTATGCTCGAGCTGTAGCTAAAGACATAGTTGTGTACCTGTCATTTTCAGATCCAACGTTATAATGGTTCTTTATTTCACTGTAAATCAAAAAAGAGCCTAGCGTAAAAATATTTTATATGTCATACCAATAACCTTTTGAGAATTGTTGTCTTTGAACGTTTTTAATGTTGCTTACAATTGCAAGAAAATGCTTTTACTTTGAAACATAAAGAACATTAGATTATTTTTCTTTGCATTTCTGTGAAAGAAATCTGGACCCACGGGTCCTGTAATAAGTCTGGTGTAAAATGTTCCGCGACAGCGAACTATAAAGATTTAGATTTAGGGAAATAATTAGACGCGTTCAAAATTGTGTGTGACACTTTTGTTAGGTTTAGTAAACATTGTTATTTTACACTGTTACGTTGTTATTTTATTGCCATTTTTTTACTAACGGTAAAGTCAGTCATTTTCTGTTAGGAAACACAATATTTTCCGTGTCAAAAAACTCCTACATAGATAGTTCCTAACACATACACACACATATATATATATATATATATATATATATATGTATATATATATGTGTGTGTGTGTTGTTGTTGTTGAGACCCAGACCATCCGACCTACCAGAAAGGTGTAAGGTAACTGTAATGTGTGTGTGTGTGTGCGTGTTAGGATAAACCATTACTAGATATGTTACTAGTACCCTGGACCATTACTCGTCCTTGTATCGTCGAACATCGCAGTAGTAACTTCTGTTACTGCTTTTCTTCCTCTGCCAGCTCTAAGTCCTAGCGATCCAGTTTCCTCAGACGTTTTAATCATAGCTCTCAGAGCTACAACAGACATTGGACCTTTACGCAGGTTATGAAGCCTTCTAAATTCTTTAAGAGCTGCCACGGCATTACACTGTCGAGTGTAGAACAGCCTTACAAGTAAAGCGTGTTGAGGTAAGGTAGGGCGAATACTAAGCACAAATCAACAGTCAATCAAAGAACTGCTAACTAACTGAACTTTCGCTCTTCCATTCTTAAGAGGAACGAGTGGCGCTGCAGTCACGTATGCACTAAATATGCGAATATCCTAGTGCGTGCATGACAGCAGCGCCAAAATATCCCCTATCGGTGACTTCTGGTAATATTATTTTTTTGCGAAATTCATTTCCCTATGCCTTCCATAGTCTGTCTTTGAAATTTGGTTTTATTTCGTTTCTTAGTTTTAAGCTTATTTCTAAATGGTTCACTATTTAACCCTTAAAGAGGAACCTGGTTTAAATTTTGGATACGAGTTTGTAGCTCTGAGTATATACATACATGCAAACCCGTTCAATTTTCAGAATCTGCTTTAACATTTAGGTCATGGTCAGATTGGCTCTGATGTTTTTGTTAAAAGAACAGAAGAGAACCAAAATAATCTAGTCAAATAAAATCCGAGAGTAGTAATTATTGACAAAATAAATATTTCTTGTTAAATTCTTGAGAAAACAAGAAAATATTTTACGTTTTACAGGGCACCTGCATTTCTGGTTCCTACAGGAGATGCTAAGTGTAAGTTTAATTGCAATGCAAGTTTCATTATTGTGAGGGTTTCTATGAGCTCGGGGAGTTCAGCAGAGTTGAGTAGTCGAATTTCAGACTTCAACGGTTCATGTTCGTTTTTTATATGTGGCAAAATACTCACACACGTATGATGATTTTGATTCTTATGTACATAAGAGAAAAACAAATTGAAATACAAAGAAGAAAGGCAGAAGTGATTGCGGCCAAAAAATTTTCATTGAGAATAATCTGTGGTTCTCTTCCTGAGCCTTTTACTGTCGATCATAGTTTCGTGTTGATTGATAGAGGGCGCAACCTATAAATATACTGCAACTACAGCAGCATTTATAGCTTCGTTAGATGAGTGCCATCTATCGATTGACGCAGAACTACGAACAATCTGGGAATGTGGTTCACTATTTAACCCTTAAAGAGGAACCTGGTTTAAATTTTGGATACGAGTTTGTAGCTCTGAATATATACATTCAAACCCGTTCAATTTTCAGAATCTGCTTTAACATTTAGGTCATGGTCAGATTGGCTCTGATGTTTTTGTTAAGAGAACAGAGAGAACCAAAATAATCTAGTCAAATAAAATCCGAGAGTAGCAATTATTGACAAAATAAATATTTCTTGCTAAATTCTTGAGAAAACAAGAAAATGTTTTACGTTTTACAGAGTAGCTGCATTTCTGGTTCCTATAGGAGATGCTAAGTGTAAGTTTAATTGCAGTGTAAGTTTAATTATTGTGAGGGTTTTTATGAGGTCGGGGAGTTCAGTCTACCGAGTTGAGTAGTCGAATTTCAGACTTCAACGGTTCATGTTCGTTTTTTATATGTAGCAAATTACTCGTACGCGTATGATGATTTTGATTCTTATATACATAAGGGAAAGACAACTTAAAATACAAAGAGGAAAGGCAGAAGTGATTGTGGCCAAAAAATTTTCATTGAGAATAATCTGTGGTTCTCTTCCTGAGCCTTTTACTGTCGATCATAGTTTCGTGTTGATTGATAGAGGACGCAACTTATAACTATACTGCAGCAGCATTTATAGCTTCGTTAGACGAGTGCCATCTATCGATTGACGCAGAACTACGAACAATCTGGGAATGTGTCCCTTGAAACCAGATAACACGCTGTTAATTTTTATCCCCATCTTCAGAGATCAGATGTTAAAGTCCCTCCCAGGGTGCTACTGTTATAAACAGTATCCTTTAGTTGTGGCATTAATTACATTAGCTTAAAGATGTTCACAAACAGAAAAACTGATTTCAGGGCACGGATAGGATGGGTATAGAGCTAAATGTTTTGAACATTATTTTTAAAAAATCTGATGTAGACAACACATGACTTTCCTTATATAATGCAATTAATTTCCTACTTTTACAATAAAAAAATAGATTTTTCTTATAGTAGATATTTATATTATTTCCAAGATATTGAATTTTCGTCAATTAGTCGTTATTTTCATTGACTTAGTGTCATTTTTATCCATTTGGCGAGATTTTCGTTAATTTGACAACATTTAAAAGTCGCCAAGTTGCGGCATCCCGCCAAAGTCGACGCCAAAATCTCGCCAAGCGTTATGGACGGAAAAATAAGTTATTAATATAGCAGATAAATAACTATTGGCGTTCAAATACAAAAGTATTACACAAAGTATCATTTTTTATGAATGAAATGTGCTAGATCCACGAGAATGATGTCACCAAATTTATCGCATGATATTACATATGAAAAGTGAACATGCTTCTCAACAATTAATATATATTTTTTAATTTATGAGATTTTTTAATAAATTTATTTAAAAAAAGTGCAGTATCTCGAGAACGGTTCATGCTAACGTTCTAAAGCTTATGTCAATCGTTTTCTAAGGAAAAATTACATAAGAAATGTCTATTTACGTAACTTTATTAAAGGTTTTGATTTTTTGATAATTTGTTCAAAATTTCATTCGAAAATTTAGGAGGGTTCTGAACATTCGATTACGTTTAAAAACAATAGTCGTCCAGTATTTACGGATTGTGATTTTTGTACCAAATTTCATTCGAATCACTCTATTTGTTCGTGAGATATCGTCTCCACAGACTCACACACACACACACACACACACACACACACACACACAGACACCTCCTCAAAAATGTTTGATTCGTGATCAGGGGTGCTTGAAACGTGCTCTCCCATCGATAACTCGAATTCGAATTTTTGACCCCGTCACAATACTTTCCTTATACATTACGTATATAAGGGAAGTAAAAATGCCTAAAAATAGCAGTAAAATACAGTTTTATTGCTTTTACTTTCCCTGCAATACATGGTAATGTATAGGGAAAGTATTGGAATCATGCCGAAAATCACAATTCGAGCTTTCGACGGATCTACTCGTTTCGAGACCTCTAGAATACGAAAAAACCATTTTTAGCTTGACGTCTGTGTGTGTGTCTGTGTGTCTGTCTGTCTGTGCAGATTTCGTATCCACTCTAACTAAAAAACTAGTGGACCGAATTTCACAAAATTTTGTAGGTAAGTCACTTGTGAGCGGGGCTGGTGCTGATTAGTTTTGGGTACGATTCGGAATATAAAAACCCGCCTTTTTCTGCGAAATGGCCCGCAAAAGCTTGCATCCACTCTAGCTGAAAAACTAATGGACCGAATTTCACAAAATTCGGTAGATATGTCACGCATAAGTCACCCTGGTTCTGATTAGATTTTGGTACGATTCAGAAATAAATAACCTGTCTTTTTTTGTAGAATGGCCCTCAAAAATTGCCAAAATCTAAACTAAAAAGCTACGTATGCTCAAATATATCCATTAAATGCTTGTTTAATGCGTAATTTTTAACGAAGAAAAGAATAAGATCAACCCCATTACACTAGGACTAGCCGTTCTCGAGATATATTAGTTTTTTTCGTATTTTTCCACCCCACCTTTGAAAATAAGTCCAGTTATCAAATGAGAAAGAAAATTGAATTAAAAGTGAATTACATTTAATTGAAATAAATAGAACGTGGATATAAGTTTGCAGGGAAAGTCATGTGCTGCCCACATCAGATTTTTTATTTCAAGTCTAATGTCAAAAATTATAAAATATCACATTGACAAAATCAGATCTACATTCACACACTTAAGGGTAAACAAAATATGAACATCCACCGTATTTGCGGTTCATGTCCCAACCTAACCTTTCTACTTGCTTACTTAACCTGCGTTTTCGTTCGCCATCGATCCCGCATAATAATTCAGCGTCTTGACACAATCGATATCGTTCCCGCAAAAATTATGCGATATGATTTTCCGAAATTTTCCGCTTTCAGAGAATGGCAACCGCAGTAGAAATAATAATAATAATAAAAAAAAGAAATATTTGAAGAATAGAGGAAAGAAATGGCCGTGATAGATAGTCAGGCAGGTATTGGTGGAAATTGATTTTACATCAGCATGAAACCGACATCTTGAGATGGAAATAGAGAAAAAGATTGTGTCAGATTGCGTTACATATTCTGGGCATTAAATTTTCTGATTTGTCGTGGAGAATTCTCAGTACATCGAGATTTGTGTTCTGTAATTTGTTTTATTCTGTCAGGGAAATTCGCACGCTTTGACGGATTGATTGAATTTTCGTATTTTGCGTCGGAGCTGTTTGAATTGCGTCTCTATGCTTGTGATTTAATATTTCATGCTTGGAATAACCTTCTTTCATAAGGGATCGGTAGTTTATATCGCAGTTCGGATTAAACTTGCGACATGTTCAGACGTGGTTTTGTTGATTATAAAATAGAAAAATAATTTTATTTGTTTTCTAATATCATGCGTATATTTACTTATAGAATAAAAATATTCTACTGTTTTGGAGAAAACAGGTGGTTATACTGACAAATAAAAACCATTTATTATTTGATCGATGCCTACAACCTTTGGATTAAATTAAATAAAATTATTTGACACACCAATGCTCTCTTTTGGCACATGAAAGCTACTTTGACAGGAGGCCATTTCTTTAAATGTACTCTAAATCACTAAATCACTATATGCATATATGCATGCAGAGTTCTTTCCTTCCGTTCTCGAAATTCAAATCCTGATAATATGCAACTGAAAGCCACTTATTCAACCGATTGTCCTAAGATTTGTTTTCGTTCCAAAATTCTCGGAGGTTTCTTATTAACACCGTTCATTTTATCAATGAAAACGATAGATTAATAAGATAAGTAAAAAGCAATTCCCACATTTTCTCGTTCTACTTAATACAACACTTATTACGTTAATTTTTATCTGAGGTCCTGCAACTTTCATACTAAAATTACAACCACACATTTAAGTATTTTAAACGACATATATACAGGTTACACTCAAAATATTATGATCATAAGCGCCTTGGTACAATAAATATAATATTAACCTTAAATGTTTTTTCAATGACAACATTATTATTGTTTAAATATTGACAAAATTTACTTTGTGTTTAAAAATTACTTCACTCTCTATTGTTGACAATTACATTTTAGGATGAAACTCAGTTTTTCGTGTAATATATATGTGCTTAGCATTTTATGCTTTTTTTTAAATATAAATATCAAAAATAGAGAGTTATTTATCATAAAGTATACATTCTGCTGCATTGGAATATTTTCATTTGTGAAATATGCAATATAATATTTGGACAAACTCTTTCATCCATTTTATCACAAGGTGGCGTCCACAGTTTTATTCAAAATCAATTTCGCCAATTTCGAAGCCCATCAATCATTGATATTTCGCCCCCCTTTGAACTTTTGTTGCGGTAGTGGTTGCGGTTGCAAAAAAAAAAAAAGAAAAAAAATTGCAATGATCACACTATATTGAATTTTTAGAGGGATGTCGATTGAATACATTTAGTCGGGATTATTAAACGATATCGGTAAGTGATCAAAATTAGAATTATGTACGACTAGTATGAGTATGAAGGCTATTATAGTATTTTCGACAAATTTATTTCTCCATCTGTTTGAAGAATATTTTATGATTAGATATATAAAGACTGAATCACAAATTCTGTTATTTAAAATTGAAGACGGATGAATAAGTATTTATTTTTAGAATGAAAACTTTAAATGCAAAAAAATCTGAAGTGGACAGCACATGGCTTTTCTTATATAATGCAATGAATTTAGTACTTTTACAGTTAAAAAAATGTTATTCTTATAATAGATACTCATATTCTTTCCAAGATATTGAATTTTCTTCAATTAGTCGCCATTTTCATTGATTTAGCGCCATTTTTATCCATTTGGCTAGAATTTTGCTAATTTGGTAACAAATAAAAATGTCGCCAAGTTGGCGACATTCCGTCAAATTTGTCGCCAAAATCTCACCAAGCGTTATGGACGGCGAAATAAGTTATTCTTACAGCAGATAAATGACTATTGGCGTTCAAATACAAAAATATTACTCAAAGTATTTTTTTCCTGAATGGAACGAACTAGTCCGCGAGAATGATGCACCAAATTTATCGCATGGTGTTACATATGAAAAGTGAACATTTTTCTCAATAGGAATTTTTTTTTGTTTTATATCACTTTTTGATAATTTTTTTGAAAAATGAGCAATATCTCGAGAACGTTTCATGTTAGCGTTCTAACATTTATGTCAATCGTTTTCTAATGAAAAATTACATAAGAAATGTCTATTTGAGTAAATTTATTAGCGGTTTTGTTTTTTTGACGAATTTTTCAAAATTTCACTAGAAAATTTAGGGGGTTCTGAACATTCTATTGTATATAAAAACAATAGTCTTCCAGTGTTTATGGATTGTGATTTTTGTACCAAATTTCTTTCGTACAGTTTCTTTCGTCAGTTTCCTTTTTCACAGACTCACTGACACACACACACACACAAATACTTTCACACACACACACACACACACACAGACAGACAGAGAGATGACTTCAAAAATGTTTGATTCGTGATCAGGGATGCTTGAAACGTGCTCTCCCGGCGTAAACTGGAATTCGAATTTTCGACCCCGTCACAACACTTTCCTTATACATTATGTATATAAGGAAAGTAATAAAATGTGTAGAGAGAAAAGTGACTGAAAAATTATAATTTTGTTTTAAAATTAAGTTATGAAGAACATGACTTTGCTCACAGAGAACAATTATCTAGGTCACAATTCAAAAAAAGAGAAATACGAACTAAAAGAACGTAATTAAGCACAAATTAATGAACAATGTAGTATACAGATGTTTAGCATATACGCTTGATCCTCTTCTTCATTGTAAAATATGCCGACAAACCCGAAATCAAAAGGAAGAGATAAGCACCAATGGAAGAAATAGAACGATATATATATATACCCAAGTCGTATATTAGGAGTCCATATGAGAGAGCCAATCAAAAAGCAGAATGAAGAAAAGCTTAGCTAATCCGAAGCACATAACTGACAAAGCAAAATTGGAGTTCATTTACAATAGCCATTTTAGTAAAAAGTTGTTATATAATATTTCTCGGAATTTTGGAGTTCATTATTATTATTTATTTACTTATTTATTTATTGCACTTATTATTTTTTTCCATCACCGCTACGCACCGCATTCATATATTACGTATTTCACTATATATTTGTCTCATTTTTCTTCTCCTCTCGCCGCACAAGTGTCACTGGCATATTGGGTTCTGTAATTTAGTCATTTTGTTTGTGTTGCATCTTCTCATGATTAGATCTAGCAATCAACTTTAAGCTTGTTAGCACTGAAGAGAAAAAACGAAGCATTATCAAAACAATCCTCAGCTTACTATATTTTATTTAAGCTTTTACGTTTTTATCTAGTTATTTAAGGTGCAATAGAGTGTACACATACAAAGTACTTTCCTCACTATTGAAATATCTTTTCATGTAGAATTTCAAAAATAATTTCAGCAAAGACTAAAAATTTATTGTAAAACGTCTTAACACCATTATTGACGAACATAAAGTTTAAAAAACGCCGGGGCGTTTTCAGAAGCCATAACGTCCTTCGTCAGTTTTAATGCAAATAGAAAATGATCGACGAATTTTAATACACAGTCCGAAATCGCATCCGAATACAAAAGTTACATATGGATAGTCGGAAAATTCGATACGAAAAAATTTCGTTAATTACAATATATGTAAATGGAAATATCCAGCCGACCAAATTAAACGCGTCATTAAAAGCGAAGAAAAGGTGAACTACATTTCCAGAAAATCATACAAGGGTTTTACTCGCAGAGAGTCGAGAACGAGACGCCAGGCGAAACTGATGATTTGAACAGAATCGAAGTTACAAGTAGAGACGCGTTAAATGTAAATGAAAAGGGACTCAGAACGTAAAATGTTACGGGATTTATTGTAATCAATCAACAGGAAATATTTATACAAAACAAGGGTACATTTATCATTAATAACAAATTGTAAAAGGGCAGCAGACTGTTTATTATTTTTAATATCGCAAGCATGTTCAGATAAACGAATTCCCACGGTGCACTTTGTACTACCAATATAAAACTTATAATTATTTTTGGAAGATAAAAGGGGCACATGCACCTGTAGGCTGTCCCTTTTATCTACACGCAAATTTAGATGCAGGCATTCTCATGTTTGCAATATAATTTATTGCCTTGCAATAGGAGCAGTCTTTATTGATCCTATAATAGAATTGACAAGCTTGAAATTGCCCACCTTGTTTTTGAATTCTTTACACATCATTAAATATTTTTAAAATGTTTAATTAAATATTTTTTAATATTTGTAATTAAATCTTTTAAAAATTTGTAATTAAATATTTTTTAAAAATTTCAATTAAATAATTTTAAAAAGTACTCTCATATTCTGCAGTTTCTAAATGAATTTATAGCTTAAATAAACAACGTTTAAGGTCGACTTTCGAAAAGTATGGCGTGGCAGGTTTTTAATATTCATTCATTTTTCAATGTAATTGAAATAATTATTAACATTTCAACATTTAATTTAAATATTTTTCTGAACTAGAATGCAATATAATATACCTCACGTCTTTTGAGTAAGTTGGACGATCTGAATAAAAAGAAAGTAAAAACTAAACTGCTGTGAATATTCTTTAAATGTATTTAAATATTCTACAAACGAAGGATTCGCTTTCTTTGTTCAATGATTTTAATGTGTGTATAAATTCATAAAGGAAAAATAAACGTTTTGAATTGCGGTTGCACTAAGTTTTTCTGTTAAATTCTATTTCAAAATTTAAAGAAAAAGAACTTTAGAAGCGCGGCGTGTGAGCTTTTACAAAATCGTAAAATTTTCTACTTAATATTTGGTGGAAGTAGTGCATTAAATTGTATAGGGAAATATATTTATTATATCTCAGGATTCATGCTGCTAAAATATTCCGTTACTACTTACCAGTAATTAATAATAGTATCAAAATTTATCAAATTATTGTAACAATAATGTAATATAATGTAATTATTGTTTATGGTATTGCAATATAATTAGAGTAATGGTACGAAGGTTAATGAAAATTCTTGTCCAAAGATTGAATATTTCCACTTAATTCAAATTGACTATTTACATATAATTTTGAGAAAATTTTCTTATGTTTTTACTTATAATTGTTTTCTTCTTTTCAGGTGAGACTTATTTATGTGATATGATACGCGCTGATAAATGTTATAATTAAAAGGTACTAATGGGAATTGCAATTATAAACATATATGCAAACAGGTATGTATTTCATTTTCCGTAATGTATGTAACAAAATTCACTGCTGCACTAGCGTTAACTTATTCTGTGGGCCCTCAACATTGACTATTTGTTGTCTGCATAGGTATAAAATATTATTTAGATGTTGGTATATTTGCTTTATTAATTTATTAAAATATTAAATTATATCTGCTACGGTCATGTAAAATGTCTTTACAGGAAGCTCTTTTGAGAACGAGAAAGGAAAAGCATATTTGCAGGCAGCCATTTGCATTAGGTCAATATATACATCTATTATTATTATGTCAATCGAATAACGTGACCTAATCGTTGTTTGTACCTCTATCTCTAAAATTGTGGAGACTTTAGAGGCAAGGAGCAAGGATGGACAGTAGAAGCAAAGGGAGACACCCAATACTGTGGAATACGCATCGGTATTTGATACTTTTCATAGTCAACTGTATGTTGATTATTTAGGGGAAATAAAGAAAGATCTCTCTTTACTTTTGCTCCTAATAAGAAGATGAAAAATGTAGTCTTCAAATACGCTAATGTGTAATTGTAAAATTGTACTTAATATATATATATATAAATAAAATTGTAAGTTATGCTTCTGTCTTTATTATCTCAGCATGAGAGAACTCAGTCATTTCCTTTTTATGAGAATTAATATAATATTTCATATAGAAAGATCAAAGAATTATTAAAATTATAACGAATCTTAAAAGTTATAAAGAATATTAAAAGTTATAAAGAATATTAAAAGTTATAATGAATATTAAAAGTTCATCGTGAATTACATTTCTTTACATTCTATATTTCTTTACATAATTATATTTCTTTGCATTCTATATTCCGTACGAAACACATGTATACTTCTAGCTTCAAATAAGAGTCGACAAATTCAATAAAATAAACTAGAGTGTGGCTCCATTCGGCTTTCTCATTCCATGATACATTTTATGAAGCTTTTTTTTTATTTTATAAGTAAAATGTATCGCTGACCGTTATCGTTGATCCAAATGATTAGCATCGCACAATTATAGCTTATTAGCCTTCACATTAAAGGGCTTGACAAATTATTTCGATTGATACCATACTTGATAATGTACCTCGGGGGGCGTAACTTGCTCTCTCGAGGGGGCCAATGACGTCACGAACACAAAAATTGTATCTGGCTATTTTTGACAACAATGATTAGAACTATTAGGTCTCGTGATCATTAAGTCATAAATGCATGATTATGTCAAACTTTGTTCTATGGACAGCCATGTTAAAAATATATAATTTCGAATGAATTTTGGAGCATCCGTTCGAATTAAAAAAAATTATATCCTATCCAGTTCCAGACTTTTTGTCAACATAGCCGGATATAAAGTTTTGTCAAAAGCCAATAGTATTTGTAGCTGCTATCGTGTATACAAGAAATCAACCGCAGACATCAGACGATCAGACAGACAGACGGACATCACTCCCAAAATAGTCAAAACATATATTGGCATCAAAATTTCTAAATCGATAATTTTCTTGAAAACAATACGTTCTTAATACTACGTAAGAGAAAGTAAAAATACCCGTAGGAAAACAAAGACAGTTTAGAACATTTCCTAAATATGAAAAAGTTTCCCTCCACTTATAAATTCCTTGCATTTAATTTGCGAGACAGTAAAATCTTTATTTCCAAATCCGCTTATTGATTTTTTTAAGGGCTCAAATTTGTATAGTCTGTTATATTTTTTATTCCAGGGTTTCCAATTTAAAAGTGGATATTAAATTGAATCTGAAATGAAAATGCTAATCCTGCTTCATCGTAAAACATCATAAAATATTAGTAAAACATGCTAGAAGGTTTAGATGCTGATGCATGATTTAGTTTTTAATACAAGTATTACATAAAAAAAATATAATGTGGGCAGCACATGACTTTCCCTGCAGACTTAAATTCATTTTCTTATTTAAAATTACACTGAATTTGCACTTTTAATTCAACTTTCGTTCTCATTTGGTAACTGGGCTTATTTTCTAAAGTGGTGAAGCGAAAATGCGACAAAACTAAAATATCTTGAGAATGGCTAGCCCTAGTGTAATGGGGTTGATCTTATTCTTTTGATCTTTAAAAATTACGTTAAAAACAAGCACTTAAATTTTTGAATATGTAGTCTTTTAGTTTAAATTTTGACGATTTTTGAGAGCCATTTAGCAGAAAAAAGTAGATTACTTTTTTCCAAATCGTACCAAAACCTTATCAGCACCAGGGTACCCCACAAGGGTTCAAATCTACTAAAATTTTCCACAAATCTACTAAATTTTGTAAAATGTGATATATTAGTTTTTCAGATAGAGAGGATATAGGCAATTTTTGCGGGCCATTTCGCAAAAAAGCTGTTTTTTTTATCCCGAATCGTACAAATCTAATCTGCACCAGGGTCACACGTAAGTGACTTACCTACCAAATTTCATGAAACTTGGTCCATTAGATTTCGAGTTAAAGTGGATACATACATTGCACAGACAGACACACAAGCAGACAGACACACATACATCACGCTAAAAATAGATTTTTCGTATTCCAGAGGTCCTAAAACGCGTAGATCCGTCGAGAACTCGAGTTGCGATTTGGGGCAAGATTCCAATACTTCCCCTATACATTACCATGTATTGCAGGAAAAGCAAAAAATGATTGGCCTAATTTTCAAAAAGGATTAAATTATTATGATGAAAAAATTTCTCCGATCATTAAAATATTTGAAGATCCAATTTCTCAGTAACTTTCTGTTTTCGATGTGTTGAGATGTTTAGTATTTTAACTGTTAATATTTTCCTTAAGCTTTAGTAAATAGCAAGTTAAGTTCTAAGATATCTATATCAAGGAGCCATCAACTTCTTACTTTCCCTACATAATATATGGTAATGTATAGGGAAAATATTGGAAACATGTCGAAAATTGTAACTCGAGTTTCTGTAGGTTTCTACAGGTTTGGGGACCTCTAGAATAAGAAAAAACTATTTTTAGCGTGACGTCTGTTAGTGTGTGTGTGTGGCTGTATGTGTGTGTGTCTATGTGTCTGTCTCTCTGTGTGTGAGTGTGTGTTTCTGTGAAAAGTACGTATCCACTCTAACTCAAAAACTAATTGACCGAACTTTATAAAATTTGTTAAGTAAGTCCCTTGTGGGTGATTCCGGTGCTGATTAGATTTTAGTACTATTCGGGGTAAAAATAACCTGCCTTTTTTGTGAAAAGGTCTCCCAAAATTTGCATGTATCTACTCCAGCTGAAAAACTAATAGACTAAATTTCTCAAAATTTGCTATATAAATCACGTGTAGGTTAATCCGGTGCTAATTAGATTGTGGTATGATTCGAAAAAAAGGAAAACGACCCATTTTGGCGCGCACGGAATGTGACGTCATAAGGTTCGTCCGCGGCTCGCGCCTTCGAGAATTGATGCATAAGTTTCGTTACATTCGGAAAGTTTCGATAATTATAACTGTTTCTTCCGTCCCAATTTGCCGAATAGTTATAAGTATTGTATCGCTCCAATGTGCCCGACTACTAGTTTTGCATCATCAGATAAAATATTTATATCTGTGCCAAAAAAATGATCTTTTTCGTAAAAACAATGTAAAGCGCAGGGAACTAAATTGTAAACAAAATTCATCACTGTCATTAAAGCGTGTTCATTACGTATGTTATTATAATAAATCAGTGACTGTATAATCCAATTTTTAAAGCATTTTTATGAGAGGTTATTTCTTTACGATTTAATAAACTTTGAAAATCTTTATGGGTATCCACTACTGGTTCGGCACTCTATTTTCAGTTTTTCTATTGCGGATGAATTTAAAGCCAGTTTCAAAGTGGATTATTGACTTTGTATCCGGTTTAGTATGTGTTGCTCACAGTTAATTTAGAGAATATAAAAAATTCCGTGCGTAAAAATTTATTTTATACCAGTATACTACAGCGATCTGTTGCAATGTAGTATTTCTATTAAGTACATGTGCTTTTGAAAAGTTATAAAATATATTTTATTTAAAAAAATAAATCACGAATTTGGAACATTGCTCAAAAGGAATAGAAATTAAATGGAAAATAATTTAAAATTACTTCACCTATTCAGAATCATAAATGATTTACTCTTTATTATAGGTTTTAAAATATAATATTATAAGAAGCAATTTAAAACTGCTTTTAATTTAAAAATAAATTATTAGATATTATATTTAGAGTCCTCAAAAATCATATAAATATAATAAAAATATATGCATAAATATACATATATATATATATGTATATATATAAGGATATAAACAAGAAGAAAAAATAAGCGAGAACAGGAGTGACCATATAATTTGCATAGAATGGCAGGGGTGGATTGCGACACCCCTTTCCCGCTTAAAGCAGCTTTTGCGACACCCCTTTTCTCCTTTACTTAAATAGGAGTTCCGTTCGTAATACTTATTTTTATATGTATGTATATATATATATATATATATATATATATATATATATAAACATATATATATATATAAACATATATATTATTTTTAATTCCCAGAAACAATACACCGCTCAATCTCAACTTTCAGTTTAAATTCACTATAAATATCAATTGGTTTTAAGAGCTTTTAAAAAAAATCGGAATTGTCCATTATTTTGCACACACTTCAGTAAGAAATTTGAGCTCCAGAATTGTTCAAAATCTATTTACGTGCAAAAGTTAGAATGCAGCGATAGCTAAACAGTAGCTGGATCTCACAAATATTCAATTTGTAGCTATTGTAGCAATTGTAGCAGCAAATCGTCTTTATTATCCGAAAAAACTGCTCCATGTTCAAAATTTGTGCTACTTAAAAAAACCCCACTCTGATCCATTTCAAATATAGGACTAGAAATATAAGAACATTATGCATATTATGTAAGTAAATAAATTTAAACAGAATGCTTCTGATATAAGAATAAATTTGCTTTGAGCTATAAATTTAAATACCAAAAGTTTTCAATTTAAACGACTTCAAAATGTATATTTTCAGCTTCCAAGGTAGTTCTTACGCATATCTAAAATAGCATCTCTGCAGGCGTTTCATGTGCATTAAATACGAATTTAAAAGGA
This sequence comes from Amaurobius ferox, assembly GCA_951213105.1. Lineage (NCBI taxonomy): Eukaryota > Metazoa > Arthropoda > Arachnida > Araneae > Amaurobiidae > Amaurobius > Amaurobius ferox. The sequence goes on from OX578137.1 coordinate 53,362,991, forward strand.
AATTTGTATGAAATTCTGAGAAATTTCAAATATTATAATTTATATATGCATAAAATAATAAATCACATTTTACGATTTCCATTATTAAAATATTACATGTGAATGATAGATCGACGGATTTCCTAAAAGGACATGCATTTCTAAAAAAGAAAATTTTAAATGATATGGAGAAGTATGGCTTATGATGGCAATGAACTTAAGAAAGCAGTCAAAAACCAAAACAAATTACCCCCTTTCATTATTTGCATGTAAATTATATATATGAAAAATATATGTATTAAAATGTATGGAATTTAAATGTATGAAAGACAAAACCATACCAAATTTGAACTTTTTAGCTGTTCTAGTTTTCAAGTTATTCCCAAACAACGAGTGCATGCCCATGGCAGGTCCAGAAGAATCTGTTCCGGTTAAGTTTGTAATAAAATATATTAAAATTCACCTCGAAGGACAAATTACTGAATTTGGACTTTTAAGCTTCTCCGGTTTTCAAGTTATTCACAAATAACGAGTGTATTCCTTTGGCAGGTTCATAACAGTTTGCACCGGTAAGGTTTAAAATTAAAAAAACATTTAAATTTACCTCGAAAAACAACGACAACATACTGAGTTTGGACTTTCTAGCTGTTCTAGTTTTCAAGTTATTCTTAAACAAAAAGTGTATTCCCATTAGGGGTCCAGCACAGGCTGGGCCAGTAAGGTTTCTCTCTATATTAAAATAATCTGATGTGGACAGGACATGACTTCCCCTGCAGACTAAAATTCGTTCTTTCTTTATTTCTTTAATAATTCATTAGATTGCGTTTAATTGCGCAAAATAACACTAAATTTGTATTTTTAATTCAATTTTTGTTTTAATTTGGTAAATGGACATTTTTCCGAAAGAGGCGTAACAAAAATACAAGAAATCTTATATCTCGAGAACGGTTAGTCCTAAAGTAATGGAGTTGGTTATATTCTTTTCCTCGTCAAAAATTGCGTATAACACAAGAATTTAATTGATGCATTTTAGCATACATGGTCTTTTTTTTAGATTTTGGCGATTTTTGAAGGCCATTTCGTAAGAAAAAGGCAGGTCCGAATCGTATAAAAATCTCATCAGCAACAAAGTATCCTACAAGTAACGTAGCTACCAAATTTTGTGAAATTTGGTCAATTAGTATTTTAGCTAGAGTGTACACATAGCGTTTTTGCGGACCATTTCGTAAACGAAGGCAGGTTGTTCTTTTCCAAAACGTACCAAAATCTAATCAGCACCAGAGTATCTCACAAGTAACTGATCTACCAAATTTTGTGAAATTTGGTCGATTAGTATTTTAGCTAGAGTGGATACACGAAATTTTTAAGGGTCATTTCCCCAAAAAAGGCGGGTTTAGTTTTTCCGAATCGTACCCAAAACTAATCAGCACCAGGGTTGAACACAAGTGACTTACCTACCAAAATTTGTGAAATTCGGTCCATTAGTTTTTGAGTTAGAATGGATACATACATTGCACAGTCAGACACACAGACAGACAGGCGGGCAGATAGACAGACACACACAGACGTCACGCTAAAAATAGTATTTTCGTATTTGAGAGGTCTCAAAACGTGTAGATCCGTCGAAAACTCGAGTTACGATTTACGGTATGATTCCAATACTTTCCCTATACATTACCACGTATTGCAGGCAAAGTAAAAATCTGATGTGGGCAGCACATGACATTCCCAGTAGACTCAAATTCATATTTTCTTTATTTCTTTAATAATCCGTTAGATTGGGTTTTATTGCACCAAATAACACTAAATTTGCATTTTTAATTCAATTTTTATTTTTATTTGGCAATTGGACATTTTCCCGAAATCGGCGTAACAAAAATGTGAGAAATCTCAAATATCTTGAGAACGGTTAGTCCCAAAGTATAATGGAGTGTGTTATATTCTTTTCCTCATCAAAAATTGCGTATAAAACAAAAATTCATTTGATATATTTGAACACATATAGTCTTTTTTTTCGATTCTGGCGATTTTTGTTCGCCATTTCGTAAAAAAAAGGCAGGTTGTTTTTCTCCGAATTGTACCAAAATCTAATCAGCAACAGAGTATCCCAAAAGTAACTAACTTATCTACCAATATTTGTAAATTGGGTCACAATTAGTATTTTAGCTACTGTGGATACATGAAATTTTTGCGTGCCATTTCCTTAAAACAGGCAGGTTGCTCTTCTCCGAATTGTACCAAAATCTAATCATCACCAGAGTCGACCACAAGTGACTTATCTACCAAATTTTATGAAATTTAGTCGATTAGTTGAGTTAGAGTAGAAATATATAATTTTTGCAGGCCATTTCGTAAAAAAAGGCAGGTCGTTCTTTTCTGAATCGTACCAAAATCTACTCAGCACCAGGGTCAACCACAAGTGACTTATCTACCAAATTTTATGAAATTCGGTCCATTAGTTTTTCAGTTAGAGTGGATACATACATTGCACAGATAGACACACAGACACACAGACAGACACACACACACACAGACGTCACGCTAAAAATAGTTTTTTCGTATTTTAGAAGTATCGAAACGTGTAGATCCGTCGAAAACTCGAGTTGCGATTTTCGACATGATTCCAATACTTTCTCTATGCATTACCATGTATTGCAGGGAAAGTAAAATGTAGCAACGAAACCTTTAAGAAACAGCCCATTTCGCTATAATTACTTCCAAAATTATTTTACATATAAAAATAGACGAAAAATGTTTTGAATTCTGTCTTTTTTCAAGCATTTTACTTAATATCGTCAAATGTCATACTGTCTGTCCTTAAAAGAAGATTTATTAGTTAATAAAATATGAATTTCTTAGTACACATTTTAAATGTATATTAAACAATTTCTTTATGTTGCAAAATATTTGTGTTTCAAAGAATATACTGAATCATTTTAAATATAACCACAAGAAACAGAATACTCACAAATAAAATACAATAATTCAAAACATGAAAATAAATATATTTTAACATAATGTTTCTTGAATAAAAATTAGTTTGCTTTAAGCTATGAATGAAAATGCAACATCATTTCAATTTTCAAAAGAGTAAAGTGCGTATTTCCTTTGAAATGGCTGTTGATTTTAGATTCCAAAAATGTCCATACTAAAGCCTAAAGTAACATTTCTCTGATATTTTCCATTTGCATTTATGCAGGCATGTCGACGCTGAAAGAAAATAAATTCAAAAATCTCGAAAATTCGAAAAAGTATAAATTCAATATGCATGAATGCATAATGCGCGAGAATTAGATCGTGTTTATTAATTTTACTTATTAAAATGACTCATACATACCAAGAGTTAGAGATATTTCAAGAAAGACTAGATTTACTCATTAAAAATTTCGGGCTTCTTAAATATTTGAAATTCATAAATGTGATGTATTTTAATTGCTCTTCTTACGAGTAAGTGGCACAATTAATAATAATCAATGATATATCTTTGTTTGAAGTTGAAATATTTCATGCAGAATATGTAAAAATACCTTGTTTTAATAAAGAATCAAACAGCCAATTTTTGGCTAGCCGGTCGAAGTTTATTCAACAGATATTGTCCTATGATTTTGGGGCAGGGCTGGGTCAGTTGTTAAGAGAAGATAATCACACACGGAGGTCCCAATTTGGATCATAGACGTCGCCCCAAACAATTTCTGTCTAAGCGCGATAAATTCGTAGGCCCAGACGTCTTCTCTGAGAGCTGATGAGTCAAGGGAAGGAAAGTATGTTTCCTGTGGCTGCCAACCCTACTTGATTCTGGTATAAATCAGTTGACTTAAAAGTGCAATGCTATTATCCGCCTGTGGTGTGCTGGGATAACGTGTTATGGTGGCAAAATGAATTGCCATTCGGCTGCTTCTTTAAGTAAATGACTTAATTGTTAAGTTCCTAGCATTGGCAAAAATTCCCTATTTCTGAAGATAATATTCTCCTTAGTTTAGTGTAACTACTGAGTTAAGAAATAAATACAGATTCCTTTTAGATCAGTGGAAGACCTATATGTTATTTTTTCAAGTTGGAATCATAAATTCTTTTTTGCACGACTTTTTTATTATTTAAAGTACTTTAAACATGTTAGAATCATTGTGATGTTTACTACGGGTGAATTGAAATGCTTATTTTAAATCGTTGGGTTTTGTAAAAGTTTTTGGTTTTGTATTATTCACACATATACCATTAACTGAATCTCACCAGCAGACTATTGTTCCGGTGTAACCGTAAGTGCTTATTGCCTCATCTGAGGCTCTAAGGACTTATGTACAAGTGACAAATTGACGTTCTGAATTACAGACCTTCTAATATTATAACCTTTCTTTATTTGATGTGGAATATACAGGCATTCAAAAGTGAAACGTATCTTTAAAATATGCTGTACATCTAAACGTATGCATTTCCTGTAATTCAAGTGAAATATATTAAAGCCATACACATTGGTCGTATATAGATGTTGGAAGAACATTAACCTAAATGGATAGAAGAAGGTAATTTATGACAATCTCTCCCTATTGGAAGATTTTGCTATATCTATGGCAAAGGATTCAAGAATTTGAATAAATGTTTGATGGATTAGATTTACAGTCTCTGTATATCAGCCAATTATTTTTGACTGAATTTAATGCTAGTAAAATAATCTGATGTATTCAGTACGTGGTCTTTCTATAACCCAAAATAAAAAAGAGAATAGGAGCCGATCCTTGGGGTTTACGGCTTGGGGGAATCCTATTCATCGAATTGTGGGTTATAACTAAATTTTGGAATTAGCAGTTTCGTATGCTTTCAGAGATGGCATTGATGTAGAGTGTATGTGCTATAATGTTATATTATGGCTTGGTCGTGATTAATGGTAGATGATATGGTATTCATGTTGCTGGTATATAGCTTTTGCTGAAAGTTATTGCTGATACTTGGCTGTTGCTGAGGATTTTTCTGATACTTGGTTGTTACTGAAAGTTGTATCTGATACTTGGCTGTTCCTGAGGGTTTTTGCTAACATATAATGTTGTTACTGATACTTGGCCGTTGCAGATACTTGGCTATTGTTGTTGAAACTTGGCTTTTGTTGAAGATTTTTGATAAAACTTGAATGGTTCAAATATTTGGCTGTTTCTGAAAGATATTACTGATATTGCTCTGGTTTATTACATTCTTCATTGCATAAGTTCCATTTCATGCTGGACTACGCAAGTGGTCGCTGTGATTAGTTTTCACCATATGACATTAACCCTATGACCTTCTTCATTAACAAATGAATGTATTGCGGGAAGTCCGTAACACAAATTAAGGAATTTTATAACTCTATATCAGTGAAAATTTAAATACCTTATGTTATTACCGATTAAAATAAAAATTCCGAATTTTATGTAAATCGTTTAATGTTTTCCTTGAGATATCCCGCTTCTGTGGAAAAGTTGAATTTCTAATATCTCCAGAATAGGAAATGATATGTCGTAAATAAAATTATATGTCCTATTTTTTCTAGTTAAAAGTACTTAAAATCCCTTGTTTATTGAATTACAATTATGTTTTATACTTATTTTTCGATCAAAAATGTGCATTATTTCGAGAATAATTTTATTAGCTTTTAACTAAAAAATTGCAAATAATATAATTATTTTTGATCCGCCGTGGCTAACGCATTTAACAGAATATATATTGCATGACTTTTGAGATAGTTTAAAAAAACTATCGCTTCCGTTTAACCAAATCTGTTTGAAATCTGTTTGAAGGCCTCATACCGTTATTGGTGCAATGTCGTGCACTTCGATCAATTTGTTCGAATAATATAGCGCAAGAAATCAGCAAACAGAGATATACACAGGTAGCATCGAATTGTTTCTTTCATAGTCATAGCGGTGAGATTTGTAGATCCATCAAAATATGATTGTCATGTTTTTGTCTTCACACAATACTTCCATTTATATGTGCTACGTATTATAGTTAAAGGTGTTCTCAGGGGGCGTATCGTTGCTAGTCAAACTCGCTAAGCCCCAGTCTAATTGATAGCATCCAACATATTCTGCCATATACGAAACATAGAGATTCAACACTATATACTTAGAAACCATATACCCTGATGATATGTTTGTTAAATAGTATTATATGGCAAGAATAGTCTGGGAACTTTAAACTTTCCTAACTTTAAACGCATTATTGCAAAGTAAAATGACTTCAATGTTAAATCGGATTAATGAACGTTGTAAGGCACATTTGAATATATGTATAAGAGGTAGTTAAACCAAACTAAACTCTTAAAATTTTATATGTTAAAATAATAAAGCATTAACATTTTCATACTAGGTGGTTATGATTTTTTTTTTATTTCTAGCAGTAGCACTTAATAAAACATGTTGTATTTTATTAAGTGTGTGGCGTATAAATAAATTACAGTTACACTTTTAATTATTAAATTCATTATTTTTAATCACATTAACATTGCCGTAAATTCATATATAGTGGAATTAACATTAAACGTACATTGCTCGTTGTTGTGCCGCAATAAACCCTCCAATTAATTTTACCTTTTGTGTAAGTCCTGAAAAGAATTATTAATTAATATAAAAAGATTAGACTATTTAATCTTAAACAATATCATTTATTAACCACATCAATTTATCAATAACATCAATTTTCATTAATTATTTTAGCCAGGGGACATATGCGACCAGAATTATTAGATTTACGATAGTGTCTAGAACCTGTGATAATCAGAGAACATACCTTCCAGTTTAGTCTTGGGCTTATCATCTCTCAGAGGCTTGCATCAGTCTTATACTGCCATAACTCTTTGGTGTGTGGCTCCTCCTCATACTTTTAATGCACTCGCCATTTGATCTATCTCCATTAATTTGGAACCTCTACGGGACACTCTACAAATCTGTTGGTTTTTTTATGCTTCTCTACCCGTGATCTTCAGTCAAAAATCGTGATCGTTTCTCTTTTCAAGTCTGATCTCCATCTCTGCTTCTCGTTGTCTACATCTGATTTTGTCTACAACTGAACTCTTTTTCTTTCGTCTGCTCCAAGCTGTGGTTCCCTCGGCGGAGGGGGGGGGGGGTTGCTCCGCCTTTCTTCTTTCTGGCGCTCATTGGTTCTTCTCAACCCAATGGCATCATTTCACATTTAGCAAGGCCCCTCTCAGCCCCTCTGGTCTGGCACCCCTAAATTTATAGTATTTTTGACCTTAAAGTTCACGTTGTCATAAACCCTGGTGCCAGCCAGACTACCGCTTTGTTAGCCATTCTGGGCACCATAAATACTCAAATAAAAGTGTCTCATGTGAGAACAATTTCTGGTCTCACAAAGTGCTATTGTTATACGTACGAACAACAATTGTTATACGTATATCTTCCAATGAATGCATCTTTTCATTGTTGTTTAACGCTTTTTAGATAATTAATTATTATCATGTTTTATTAAAATCTTGCAGTACTTATTGCAGTATGGCTTCCTCAGAACAATTTTAAAAGTAAAGAGAATTTTGAATGTACATCATTTTTCGAAATTTTTGTACTGAATTTTTTCTGATCCCTTCCATATATGATTCTACAGATAAATCGGAATATTTCGTATAATGTACGGAAATACATTGAAGTGTAATGTTAGGTGTTTCCTGAATATGAATAAATTCGATTTGAGTTAGAAATTTAAATACCAAAAATTTTCCATTTCAAAGAGAGCGAAATCTTTATTTCTATCTTGAATCCTACTATTTTGTATTACTGGAATTTCCATACTGAGACCTAAAATAGCATGCTTTCAAGCGTTACCGATTTTCAAGCGCCCCTTGAATTGGAGATAAAAAAAAAACTATTCTGAAATTCTCAAACGTCTAAAAAAACATAATTTTAATATGCATGAAATATTAGATCTTATAGCTTTATTTATTCAAATAAAGAAATACTGACAAAGAATTGGAAGAATTTATAAAAAGGGGATTTATTTAGGAGAATAAAGCTTGAAAAATGATGAAAAATGTTTAAAATTTCGTTCTTTTCTTTATTTCAATTGCCATTTCTATATTTCTTTTCAACAGTAGGTGATTAAAAGGTATTAAGTACATTATATATAGATGACAAATAGCAACCAAAAGCATATTGTAAAGTTTAAATAGAAATTAATATGAGGATAGCATTTATTGTGAATAATTTTATTTCATGATTCATTTAAGTATGATTTCTTTTCAGTTATTTCTATTGTCATAATCCATTCTTGTGGTATGTTTTACTTTAATTTTTTTGTTTCAATATTGAGCATCGATTGTAAAGGATCTTTTTACAAAACACCAGACTATTCAATATGATCCTTATCATCCTTGCGGTTCTCGAATATTTTGTGAGTTATGGTAATTATTTTCATTTTCCATGATATTTAATGGTCATTTTTCATGGTTTGCATTAAACTTTATTTGCATGGTTTGCATTAGACTTCCTTTCCATGGTTTGCATTAGACTTCATTTGCAGGGTTTGCATTAGACTTCATTTCCACGGTTTGCATTAGACTTCCTTTCCTCCATGGTTTGCATTAGATTTCCTTTCCTCCATGGTTTGCATTAGACTTCATTTCCATGGTTTGCATTAGACTTTCGTTCCTTCATGTTTTGCATTAGACTTCATTTACATGTTTTGCATTAGACTTCATTTCCATGGTTTGTATTAGACTTCATTTCCATGGTTTGCAATAGACTTCACTTCCATGGTTTGCATTAGACTTTATTTCCATGGTTTTTAGTAGTAGTTATGATTGTCAGCAGAAGACTTTTAGATTGGAAGCATTGAAAATCCCACCTGTTGGCGAGTTTTATAACTTTGAACCTGGTCTTCGCAACATTATGTAGTCTCAATTGAAATACCTGCAATTTTTGTGGTCGTTAGTTGTGTGAATCACTTTCTTGAATATATATGGTTTCGCAAAATTGCAGAACATAGCATGTTTTTTTACTATTACATTAATTTTTGTTAATCGGTTCAACAGATAGCTTACAAGCTCAAAACCGGATTACCAATGATGTTCGCTGCACTGAGAGTGTGAATCCAAGTTTTGTGAAAACTTCTAATTTGTGAATTTTGTAACTATTCCTTTGATGGTTCTGTCCAGTATTTCTATATATCAAATGAATATTTAAAATTCTTTGCTATTCGCGAATAATGTTGTGTCCCGTTATCTTGCTTAAATACGGCATCGTTATTCATAAAAACTATCTGAAAGAAGATTTTGCAGATGGTCGGCCAGATAATTGACATAGCTTATACTGGTAAAAGAAGTATCCATGGGTTTGAGGAATCTCAAGGATTCCCATGTAAATACATCATAAACTGTTACCCAATCTTTACCAACCTATATGATCCCAATTTTACTGGACGAATCCATAGCTTGGTGTGGTTCATGCCACACGCGTAATTTTCCGTTGTCGTATCTACCTCGAAACTGAGATTTATCAGACCAGATGTCCTGTTTCAAATCATTTACTGACCAGTTACGGTATATTTCTGTAAATTGCAGCCTAATATTTTTTGTCTTGCAGGCAACATTGTTCCTTGCTGGCATTTTGTCTTGCAGACAGCACTGTGTCTTGCAAGCACTTTGCCTCGCAGGCAATACACGTTGTGGACGTCAACTGCTACAGCCTGTTTTTTTTTAAATAGTTAGACGATTAGTCTTTGCGAAAATGCTGGTAGGGGATCCCTCAATGGCTAATTTACAGTTACGTCACTCTGGTTGAAAATTTGGTCGTATGTTATATAGACACACGGACAAAATAGTTGACGTGAAAATTCTGAAAGTTTAGCAGTTTTAAAAATAGAACATTCGGGCTTTCTGGTATTGATGAATTTATTGATTCACATTTATCTTTAAAAACAGTAGCCATCTCTCCTGCAAATGATTTAACAAAATTTTAGGAATATGAAGTTAGTATTCCAGTTTCAGACCTGCAATCGTTCTCCACTATCAAATTGAATTAAATTGCTTCTGAGAATATTTATATGAAGAGTAGATAGCTGATGTATTTGTAGATGTTATCAGTTTTTGCGTGCTTTACATTATGACGTGAAAATCGCTGATTTGCATATTGCTGTCAAGGTGTATTTAATATTCTGTCTTCTCTGTATATTTATGTTAACTCAGTGAATTTCTATCAAAATATTTAAGTGTAGTCATAATCTTTCAATAAATTATTATAAAATACACATTTCCTCTATGTAATGAAAAATATATATTTTTTCATTTTGCAATATTTTGGATGAAATAATTTTGATCAATTTTAAAGTAAATTCACCAAATATGATATCCCTTGAATTTGAATACATCGCTCTAGCATTTTTTGCATATACAAAATGTTCAAACTAAATCCTAAAATAACATTTTTTTAGCATTTTCAATTTAAAAATAAACATTAAATCGAAATCAAAAATAATGCTTTACCATAACTGTAAGAAATATTGAGTTATATGTATTGATTTTATTCATCCAAATACTTCAGACGAATAAAGACTTGGAGGAATTTAGGAAAAGGCGAGTTTGACATGGAAAAATAAAATTTGCGTAAGATAAGAAAGTTAAAATTCAGAATTTTAATTAACTTCTATTTCTTTCTTTTGTAAAGATGAATAAAAAGACAATGGACTTGTATATTTATTGAGATATTGAACATTTCCCATTTGAATATATGTAACGCATTCTTGTTTCAAAGGATGTGGTTTGTTCCAAAAGTTAAATTGACTAACAGGAAAATGTCTGATATTCAGGATTCTTTATTTTAATTGCTAATTTCTTCTTCAGAAGAAAGGAATAACAGACAATGAATACATTAGATAATAGTTTTCATTCTTTTTCCAAGGAAGAATTGCAGTTTGAAATTATTCTTGAATTATTCTCTATTACGATTGAAACTTTTCTTAAAATAATTACAATATAATGCGGACATTATTATGTACATTTGTATTTTTCAGCAAATGCATTTTATTTCCGATCGTTTATTGACATTTTTCTAATGAATTTAAGTCACGGACAATGAAAGTTGCGCTCCAAGAAGAAAACATGGTATAACCGCGAAATGATGTAAATAGCTAGAGGGCGGGCTGGTATGCAAGTGATCCCAGTCTGGTGTGAATGTGCACCCGTGGGTGGCACTGCAAGCATGAGCCAGCGGCCTTATAAACCGGCGTATAGTCGACGCCCCATCAATGCGAGAAGCTTTGGCCCACGCAAGCACGAGTACGGAATGAAAAAAATGGTGGGTAGTCTCCAGAAAACGTCGATATATTCAGCTGACGGACTTCTAGAAAGGCCTGATCATCGGTTGAAAACAGCAGGGTGGTCAGCGCGCCGGACAGCCCGTCACGTGTATCATTCGGGCTATACCGTCCAACTGTGTTGGAAACACTGGAAGACAGCTAAGTGTGGACCTATCCACCTCACGGCCCACAGATTTTTATTTCCCCATCTCTGAGAATCGTCTACTGACGACCAACTGAGATCCAGAAGAGGCATGATGATTAGTAGCCTTGTCAGGATTACCAAGATAGGACAAAACGCCAAGAAGAGACAATGCAGCAGTTAGACCCATAACCACACACACCATACCCAGAAAGCAGCCGAGAAAGCAGAAAATACTCAGGAAGCCTCAAGGGAACCTCCCTTAATTAAGGAAAGCTGAACAGAACTCCCCGACTCCAAGATGAGTACAAGGGCACACACAAAGAGACGGGAACGAAAGCATTCAATTGCAGTGACTAATCTAAAGAGCCAAGAAGAGCCATACATATGGCAACACAGAGAAGATAGTAATTTCGCAGAGGATTCCAACTTTCTACCCCTCGGTAGTTATGCAGTGGCAGCATACAACTGAAAGAGGCGTTGTCGTAACCCGGACTTAAACCTGTGCTGTCAGGTTAACTTAACCTAGAAAAGAGGATAGAGAAAGAAGACTTTAAGGCTAATAAGGGCCGAGGAAGAAAAAGGAAATGGAGGCACAAGCCAGATGGCGAACTACTAAGAGGGATGTAAACCGAGGAATCTGACTTAAAAGTAAGCAGGCCAAGGCTGGCAAAGAAAGGAGTATAAACTAAGCACAAGCCAACTAACTAAACCAGCTATCTAACTAAAACTAAATAGAACAAATACGGACAACTAGAAGACTAAAAAAAAGAATAATAACTAACTCTTACCCACTAAAGAAGCACCCGGTCGTCCAAATAGTCACTCAAGTCCTCTGGACGAGTCGGACGGCCTGGGGTTTCCACTAAAGAAGCAGTGATAGGAGCAGAGACAGAGAGAAGCAAGAGCTCCAAGAGGAGACGGATCCCCGTATGAGGGAAGAGCAAAGGAGGAACCCAAACAAGAGGAAGAGGCCGAGGAAGAGAGCTCGTACAAGGGGAGGGCATAGCCTATCTGAGACATAAAATAGACCTGAAACAGCAGAGAAAGGGAAGAGCTACATACTACAAAACTACATACTAAAACAGGAAGAACATTTACTAAGAAAACACCTACCCAGGAACCGGAACATAGACCTAAGGAACTTAAAAGGAAAAGTTAGATGTCGAGGGGGACGCAGGTCGGGGCGAACAAATGCCTAGGCCTACCGAGACGACTCCCAAACCCAGAACCTACCAAAACGCCCCCACAGCAGGGCAGTCCCAATCCGGGAAGGCAACCGTCTTCTTCCTGAAAAAGAGAATGTAGTACCTTTATACCAGGGAATAGGAGTGGCTCCTATAGGGCGCTGAAAAGAAAGGAACGTTTAAAGCTGAAAGGCAGAAGTGAGACTGCACACTGAGGTGCAAAGCGGATCCTGACGTCACCCCTAGGGTGAAGTACACCGGAAAGCAGAAGGCTGAGGCAGAACCCCAGCAGCGCGAAAACCATTCCACCCCAAATAACCAAACATAAGTGTCCACAACTAAGGTGGAGGGAGAAAAACGTATCCACTGTGGTATCAGGGACAATACCCCTGCTGGCCAAAGGGCGGAAAGGTCCTACTTGGGCGCAAGAAGTAACGCTTGCCACAACTTCTGTGGCCGAAAACCGATAGAACAGCTGGGATAATCTCCCAGTAACCAGCACACGAAGATCGAAGAACCTGAAAAAGAAACCAGAAAGGAAGGAGTCCCTTCTGGCAGAGGAAGATGAAGGTGAAAGGGTTTCCAGAGGGGGGATAGAAGGAAGAAGAGAAGAGGAGAGGAGATAAAAAAGAGAAAAAGCCTACAAGAGTAGGAAACACAGGTGGAAAAAGTCCTCCTGTGTCGGAGTACCTACCAAGAGTAGAGGTCCTCTCCGAATCCTGGGAGGAACATCCCTCCACCGATTCCCATCCACATCCTTCCCTTAGAGAGAGACCAGCTAGAGGTTTTTCTTTTCTTTTTACCCTCTCTACTCCTAGTGGCACAAGACCAGCCGAACGAAATATGCAACTCCGGAGAAGAGACTGTCAGTGCCGGAGTCCATATCAGAGTTGAAAACGATGACGCAGTGGAATGGGTCAAATATCTGTAATGTGGTCTACATTGTTCATCAGTCAAAGGATTATCTTTCTAACTTTGTTCTGCAGAGATGGTTGCTTAATGATATTATACCTCCAAGCCTGCCAAAGGTGTGGTGCTGATGTCCTATGATGATGTTCCTCAGTTAGCGGACATTCTATAAGGTAATGTAAGAGTTCACCCCGTTCGCCACAGGCTCATATTGGAGATTGTTTAATGTTGAACTTCTTTAGGTATACTGGAAAAGCTCCGTGGTTAGTAAATAGTTGCATGAGTAGCCTGCAGCTCCAATGTCTTGAGGGTGACACAAATGTGTTGGAAACACTGGTCACACAACGCCACCCAGGCACGGAGGACCGGCTTTGAACGGATCAGGCATACCACGAGTAGGGAGGATCGAATTCTTGTGCGGCAGGCACGTGTAGAGACCGCGGCAACACGATTCGCGATACAAGCACACTTAGTGGCTCCTGTGTGCCCACGAACCATATCTAGAAGCCGGAAGGAAGCGAATCTACGATCCCAGAGCCCCTTACGTGTGCTGCCGTAACACGGGACCATCGGCGGCTCCAGTTGCTGTTGTGTCGGGCCAGAGCAACATGGAACGCCACAGATTGGCGATGTGTGGTGTTTAGCTATGAGTGCCTCTTCATGTTGAGGACCAAAGATCAGCGTGTCTGGATGTGGAGATCCCCTGCACAATGCCACAATCCCAACCTCGTTATCGAGCACCACACCAGCTCCACTACAAGCACCATGGGCTGGGAAGCCATAGCCTACGACAGCCGATCCGCTCTAATAGTGGTACCTGTAACATTGACGGATCAGCGGTACGTGGATGAGATTCTACGGTCCCATGTGTTCCTATTTGTTGCTGGGATTCCAAGTGCAGAATTCCAGACTGATAATGCCCGGCCGCAGACAGATCGAGTCGCTCAGGCCTGCCTCAGTCATGTCCAGACACTTCAATGGCCTTCACGCTCCCCAGACCTGTTCTCTATCGAGCATGTGTTGAACCAGTTGAAACGCCATCTGCGTCGCTGTCGCAATTACGGGATTTGGAACGTAACGTCCAACAGGTGTGGCCTCGTCTGCCGCACGACAACATAAGGTCTCTGTTCGACACACCATGCCGAACCGTATCGCTGCTTGTATCGTAGCACGAGGCGGTGCAACGCGCTATTGAGGATGACCGAACTGTGTACCACAGCTCCTTCTGTACGTGTTCTGCTACGGTTCTGCTACGCTGTATCATTCATCTGTATCCTTTCATCAATAAAATTTCAGATCCATCCTATCCATCTTTCTTGGGCTGCAACTTTCATTATCCATGAGTGTATATATAGAATGACTATTGGAATAAAAAAAATCAAGAATGCGAGGAATTATTATTTAAATGGAAATGTTATATTGATAACACTTTGAAATTAATTTAATGAGACAAATTGAATAAAATATTAACATGAAAATAAGAGTAAATTAATTGTAATTCCTTAATAGAAACATATATGTGAATATTGAGTGATTAATCTTGTTTTATTACATTTACACATAATTATTATTACATTCATACTTTCATTTTAATAAGGTTCAAACCCAAACTAAAAAAATATTATTAGCATACGGAACTTGAAGTTGTCAGACTTTATCGATGTATACAACTGTAAAATCTAAACCAATGGTGCTCAACGGGTCGCGATCCCGTTTGGGGCCATGAGGATATTTTAAAGGGGCATCGGTGTTTTTATTATGGAAGATGGAGATACTATATTCTACATACTATTTTTATTTGAATGGAACGTTGTGACACTTCTAATTTTAAAATTTAATTAATATTGTCGATTGTAAAATAAATGTATTTTTAAATATATATATATATATATATATATATATATATATATATATATATATATATGTATATATATATATATATATATATATATTTAATTATATTTTTAACCTTTTATTTTATTTACATGGTGATATGGGGTCTCCTTAAAAATAATACTTGAGTGAGTTTGCATCAGAAACATGTTTGCCCACCATTGCACTACAATGAAATCACCATATTTACTCTAAATAATGCAATATCATTACTTTAATGCTGAAGAATTAGATTTAATGACGTTGTTTGCCCTTCATTGCATTTAAATGCAAGTAGTCACCCCTCTCTTTTAGCATCTATCGTACGGTTTTGGGCAGAGGAATATATAAACTACAGTGATGTATAAAGTAAGTATATATAAAGCAATATATAAAGTAAGTATAGACAATTGTTCATTTCGATAGAAATGTGTGTATTTACACTGACGTATGTAGACAATGCAAATGATTATATCTTGAGAACAAAGGCAGCTGTCAACATGGATTTCATTTTTTTTTAAATTGTATAATTATCCAAAACTTTGAAATTTTTTGTAAGTTACACTATTAGAAAGAAAATTATTCATAAATTAAAGATAATATTATTCGTGATAGTATTAGTCTGAATGGGGGAAATGTGAAGATTTGCCGTATGTGTTAGAAGCTAGGGCGATTTTCGTCTCCGAAAAAGTCAGCGAACGAACTGTGTTAAAGTGTGATAAGTACTCACTCTAGTTGTATATTGTAGCTCAATGATGTTTGCCTTCGAAACCTGTTGTTCCCTGAAATTTTGTGTATGCTCTATTTTGACGAAATGTTTATAGGGCAGTGGGGCTATGTTCCTTGTCCCCACTGCCATGCAATTCCAAGGCAAACTGCATCAGCATTTGTTATTTTTCAACAAATGCATTTTATTTCCGATCGTTTATTGACATTTTTCTAATTGAATTACACTCATGAACAATGGAAGTTGCGCACCTAGAAGAAAACACGGTACAACCACGAAATGATGTAAATAGCTAGAGGACGTGCTGGTATGCAAATGATCACAGTCTGGTGTAAATGCGCATGACCGTACACCCGTGAGTGGCTTTGAAAGCATGAGCCAGCGGCCTTATAAACCGGCGTGTAGTCGACGCCCCATCAATGCGAGAAGCTGCGACCGACGCAAGCACGAGTATGGAGTGAAAAGAATGGTGGGCAGTCGTCAGAAACGTCGATATATGCAGCTGATGGACTTCGAGAGAGACCTGATCATTGGGCTGAAAACCGCAGAGTGGTCAGCGCGCCGGATAGCCCGTCACGTGGATCGTTCGGGTTATACCGTCCAACGGTGTTGGAAGCACTGGTTTTCATTTATGTTTTATTCATTTATGTGTTCATTAATATGTTCATTAATTTATTCATTGATGTGGTCATTAATGCATTCATTAATGCGCTGTAACTCATCTTGCTCATAGTTTTAAAAACACTGATTGAGTTATATAAAGGGTTGGACCCAGGACACAGTGTTTCACAATCTTAAATATATTCGCAAAAATAATGAATGTTTAATCACAAAGCATGTACTAGCACAAAACTGAAAATTTCCCCATTCTGTACAATATTCAATTTTCTCATCCTTTACTAGAACCATGACTTTTCATTTGAAGTCTTTAATTTAAATATTTCTAAATATTCTACGTTCCAAATAACTGTTGCCAGACACGCGTTGTAGTATTTAAAATGCATCATTATTATTCAAAGATACTTTACACCCTGAGGGTACTTTGAAACAACTATTTTAAAATAACTGCAGCCTATCAACTTGTCGTCATTTTCCTCCGGCATTTAATGATTCCATTATCTTTGCAAGTCATCAATAAATTCTATTTCAATTTTCTCTGGATGAAAATGTTCTTCATGTGTGCAAATTCCGCATTTCTAATGCACATAATCGCGTACTTTTTAGTGCTACGTTGAGCGCTTTACATAGTTAAGCAGAGAACGCTACATAGTAAAATTAAGCAATTTAAGTTATACTTTCTATAAGGTTTAGTTGAGTTCTCTATCAAGGGAAGTTGAGTACAAAACCTATATCGAGGGTTTAGTGTAAAACAACATTAACTGCAAAATCTAGATTTTTCAGGAAAGAGGAAAGACGGTTTTGATGCTATTTTATATTTTTATTTCTCTTAATACATATGCAATATAGGCAAATAAAAACTAGTTACATAGTATAAGATTTCATTAAGTGATATTTTCCAACATTTATGATTATTATATTGCTAAATAATTTTGTAATAAATAATTAATTTCAAGATTCTGCATATAACGGTTTTCTTTACATTGAGTTCCATTTGGTTTAAGACGTCGAAAGCCCAGACCATCCGACTCGTCCTTAGACTTAGAGCAGCTATTTGGGTGGCCGGTTGGTTTAAGACGTATTAAAACTTTTTGTAATAATGTGCTTTGTGCAGTATTAAACTCGTGCGTTGTTTAGTATTAAAGTTTATCTCAAACATATGATTTTGTAGTTAACGATGTCTGTCCTTATACCTTGATATACGAAACAGGTAAATTGAGAGGTTTACAGAATCAAGTTGAGTACTTGAAAGACTGTAGTTCAACATGTAAATTAATTATAAATTGCACGACTGTTGAGTTGTAAATGCTCACGAATAGATATAATTGAATGTATATTTAAATTGTTAAGTGCATCTTACCGTTAACGTAAAACGAAATAAATAAATAATAGTTTAGAACTCATTTACTTAAAAACTTAGTCTGAAAAATTTTAGCACAAAAACAGTTTTCGTGTTGTACAAATACATACACATACACACACACACACACACACACACACACATATATATATATATATATATATATATATATATATATATATATATAAGCATCCCATTTATAATTCTATAAATTTTGGTCATTTATATAACACGTTCAAACATTTATTGCCTATTAGAGATTTGAGTGTTTCAAAGACTTTTATATACCACAATCCTATTGGTAGAACTATATTTAATTATAATGAAATTTCACAATCTCAAAATCTCTCTCTATAGATCATGATTCTATGTCAATTGTAGATAATGAATATATTTGTAAAGTAAACAAATATGCTAAATTTCTAAATCCAGACTTGGGGCATATAGTTACATGAGACTTAGGTATAGTTAAAGGCAATACATTAAGAACCATTATGTCATTTGGCACTAAATTCAGGATACATTCTTGTAATAATTATTTTAAAATTTTAAAATCAATTAAACTTGATAAGTATATATATAAATTAGCTTCTAAATATGCTCTGCCTTTAGAGGCATTTAATATGTGGAAATTTACTTTATTGGAATCTATTAAAAATAGAATTAGTAGTATTAAATTGTCTAGATATATATATAATATTGATAATATTAAACATTCCATTAATGATTTACAAAGATCTTTTGTTATCACCTATGTTGATAAAGCCTCTAATAATTATGCTATTATCGTTAAAAATTTTTATATACAATTTCTGTTAGATTATTTAAAAAATAATAGTATTTTTAAACTTGATTTACATTCCATTAAGAGTATCAAATTGAAAATTATCAATATGTATAGTGATTTAAATATTAGATATAAATTTCTTAAATTTCCATATATAGTGCTTATTCTAAAATTTCATAAAAGTCCTATTAAATTTAGAACAGTTACTAGTGGTCATAATACTTACTCTACTACTGCGAGTAAATTACTACTAAATTCTTTAAATCTAATAAATGATAGTTTACGTCAGTCTAACAATAATTACCTTATTCTAAATAATAGTAAAGAATTAAAGAATAAATTAACATCACTTAGAAAACTAATAGGATTTCAAACTTTTGCTTTTAAAGATCTTTTTAATAATATTAAGATCTCAGACCTGTATCCTGTAATTTTAGCTCTATATAATGCTTATATTACTAATCTACCAACTCAAACCAGTTTTATAAATTTTCCTAAACTTCTTCACTTTGTTATTTTCAATAATTATATTTTTCAAGGAAATAAATTATACTTACAAGTCTCAGGAATTCCACAGGGTGGCTGCAGTAGCAGTATGTTAGCTAATTTGTACCTTTATCATTATGAACAGTCTTTTAATTCAATAGATTATATATTATACAGATATGTTGATAATCAGATTTGCTTAATATATACTGAAAATTATGTCATAGATATAGATTTCTATACACACAATTTGGAATTAATTCCTAATGAAGCTACTATTAGTAAAAATATTAATTTTTTGGATTTAATCTTATGTTTGAACCTTCTAAAAGAATTGTTACTAATTTATATGATAAAAAAGACTATTTTAATTTTAACATTAATATAATCTTATCTTTTAATTCCTGCAACTCGATTCAATTGCTTAGAAATATTATACTTAATCAGCTTTTTAGACTTTATAGATTATCTGATAAAAAATTTCATGCTATGCATATAAGTAATCTAAAAATTACCAGCAATTTATATAAATATATCTTTTATTTAGTAAATGGTATAGTTAAAAAGTTTAGATTAACTGGATTTTCATGAATTTTATTCGTAGTATCTTATATTAGCCAGACATCACCATTATCTTGTATTAATAATAGTTTTATTTTTACATCCACTTAAACACATATCTTACTAAAATAAGCCCCTCTTTTTTGTAGCTCTTATTGTATTTTATTACTTTTTCTTGCCTTTTCGCATTACTGTTATTTATTTCCTACGAATGGTAACAGTAGATCGTTTCTTTTTCATTTGCGAAGGGCGATACTGGTCTCTTAATTCTGGGTTACAGGGTTCGACTGGTTCGGGCATATGCAGTTTTATTCCAGGTATTCTTGTTTCCTTTATTTTTCCTTCTTTATGTACGTTGTCTATGTAGAAATAGTTCATAGATATCACCTATCTATTTCTTTAGAAACATACATATTTTGTGTTTGCTTCGATAAGATACTTGGACCCGATGAAGAGATTCAGCGAAGTGAACAATTCCATTATTTAAGTCTAGCGCTCCTCCACGTGTATTGCATTAATGCTTGGATTTTATATGTTTTTCCATTATCGATTTCCATACCATTGATATCTGTTCATTACCATTAACTTGATGACTTGAAATTTGTATTTTTTCCATATGATTACTTTTATTGAGTAGGTTCGTTAGAAAGTTAGGTTCTTCGAGTTGCAGCTTCTCACTATTCTATCATTGGACTTTCAAATTATATATATATATATATATATATATATATATATATATATATATCCTTTGTAGTGAATAGTTCTTTTAATTTCAGGCTTATTTGGGATATATCCTATTTTAGTCTCACTTTATCGTAATAGTATATATATATATATATATATATATATATATATATATATATATTTATATATATATATATATATATATATATATATATATATATATATATATATATATATATATATATATATATATATATATATATATATATATATATATATATATATATATATATATATCCCTTCCGCTTTGTACAGCAATATTATGATGTTTTTTGCAGAAATTATAGTGATAAAAATTATGTTAATTTATCCGACATCATACAATACAACTCAACTCTTACCTAGGATTATCTGATTGATGCACATTCAGATGGCTCTATAAGTTAGACGCGACTTTTTTATGTATGCTTTCCTATTCGAAGTTTATACGCTTTATGCAACTCTTCCATGATTCTCGTCTTGCTGGTTAGTAAAATTTCCAATTTTTGTTATTTTGATCATTTTTATGTTATCTGGGATTCGGCCATTTTTTCTCCACGGGCATGATCGATTGTTGTTTCGGGCGTGCAGAGTCTCTGGGAGCGTTTTCATGAAATCAAAGCTAGCGTCTAACCTGGAAATAGGGGTCGCAATCCCCCTCGACATTTCTGCAACCCTGTAAACACAATCATTCCACCTATATATTTTCTTTTTTCATATTAAATCTTATATATATATATATATATATATATATATATAAATCCTTAATCCATAATGTTTGGAATAATTTAAAGTCACCAAAAATGGCAATTTAAACCGGAAAAGCAAGAAAAGAGTAGACTCAAAGCAGCACTAACATTTTTATATATATGTGACCTTTTTATGTATTTATTATTGGGCCTTGTTTATTCGGTAATTGCTTTGGTCTAGAGGACTTTCGATTAATAGTACTGATTAATAGTTTCAGGGAGTGTTGCCGCGGCTCTAAAAGCATGCATCAACTGGCGTGTGGGGATCTCCACCCCTCAACAACCACTTTTTGGTACTGTTTTTTGGTACTGTAACATTCTATTTGGATTTTGTATATATATATATATATATATATATATATATATATATATATATATATATATAAAAGTAAATACATCATCAAATTGAAAAAGGGGGGGAGGTACAAAGGAAAGGGGGGAAAGAAAGGTATATATATATATATATATATATTGATATATATATATATATATATATATATATGATATATGAATGAGAGAGAAAGAGAGAGATCGGACAAGAGTTGTAACGCAGCAAATTACTCGGGGAGAAATAATTATTTATTTATTTTTTCTTTTGTAAAATCTAAAAAAAAACCTTTATTTTTATAAATGTAATAGCTGCACGTTTCATTAAAATAAGCGGGCATAAAAAATCGCCCCAGGAGATTATTAATCAAAATGCAGTTCGCAGCATGCCAGATGTTTTATTTAGCAGAGCGTTAATCTGTTTCTGGGAGTTTTAATTAAAATTAATGAGCCTTGATTTTGAAAATCTAGTAATTGCTAGTGAAAAAGAATAGAAAAAAAATCTTGAAATACGAATGGAATAGTAAAAAAAAATCCAATAAATACATTAGATTTGTAGGTTAAAGGAGGTGAAATGAATTAGAAACCGGAAAATAATTCAGTCATTTAAATTTAGTTACGGTAACGTGTTCCGGAGTAGAAATTTCAAGAATTGATATTATGTTCATTAATGATGAGTGTGTAATACGATACAATAATTACACAAATTTTGCCAAACTTTATTCAAATGAAGAATGTAATTGATCCGAGTAAATGTTATGTTAAAAAAGTGCAGTTTAAATTGCTCCAGGACAAATAAGTGATGTAAGTATTTCTTGAAATATACTAGTGTTAACATATATTTTCTATTAAATGGAGCTGAGCAGAAACAATATTTTAAGAAATTGTGTTTAACCTTTTGCTTACGGATGGGACAGCGTCAATCCGTAACGAAGAATCTCTCATAAAGACAGGCATTTGACATACCCTATCCCAAACAGCTCGATCTCCCTTTGCAGGCATTGTCGTCCATGGACGCCAATGCCTGCAAAAGAAAATGCCTTAAGCAAAATCTATAAAAATGACTAAATAATTTTATTTAAAGATAAGTATTAAATAAAAGTTAGCACACTATATAAAAACATAAGTATCTGTATCCAATGAATGATAATTTCGTTATTAATTATAGGTTTTCTTGTATTTATTTATAGGTAAAAATCTTATTTTTCTTAGATGTTTCGATTTTTCTACTGCATCATTTATTTTGATAAAGCTTTTACTGCACATCCATATAGTTTTACAATATACCTTTTATGTGTGGGAATTTACAACACAAATACTGCTTACCACTTTTCTGCGAAAGTTATATTCTGAACCTTATTAGCATGCATTTCTTTTATAACAACGGTGCCATTATAAAATGAGAATTGTAATTGCAATTCATTCTTCATTCAAAGTTATATAAAACTGAAATAAATGTTTCAGATATTTTCAATCCCCTATATAGCTTAGTCCAAGTGATAGATATTGTACTGTATATCAAAATAATTCCACAAAATGATGTATACATTAATGTACATCATGTACGTATAACTTAAATACAGCAAATATATTTTTATAAATGCATTATAAATAATATTATCGGTTACTATTTCTATTACAATTGTATAATTACTCATAACAATTTTATTTGTGTCTATTTATGCTGAACTCAAAAATTATACGATATTTAAATTCACACCTTATCAGAGAACAAACGTCGGTTTGGATTTTTGCATAATTCGTGACATCTACTAACTTTCAAAACACTTTTGTACAATAATTTAAATGATATGAAGCGTTGTTTTCCGTCTGATTTAATTTGAATTCGAGTTTCAATAAAGTTTATGACGTTTTTGTTTCTTGAAATGTGAACAATATTTTGCACTCTGAAATAACTCAAAGTTCCATTGTTGTTAAATCTATTAAAACAAATACAAGTAGTTTCCAGATATTTAATATGCAAACCTCTGATTAAAATAACTTAGTTACTGATAGCAAATTCTCGGGAAAACATACGCTTTAACAATACGCCCGTTTAAAACAAAAAGTAACATTTTATGTAGTGAAATAATGACTCTAAAAGATATATTGCATATTCTACGGGAAGTTATTTGCAACGATCATGACCTCAGTGATGACATAATGAAGCTGGATCTTTTTTCCCGTTGGCTTTTCACCATAGCGGCTGAATCTCAACTGTTATACATATACTTAAAAATAATAATCATAGAAAATTCAAAAATAGAGTAATTAATAAAAATATTAGATTTTGAAGATATCACTCTATATTCATGCCAAATGTAAAAAAAATATCATTTGAATCTTCCATTTTCCGATGTATCAGTATAAAAATGGAATTGCAGAAAAATAATAAGTTTAGGTATTTTGAATTATTTTTTATATATGATGAAATCGTCCTACTGATCCGGTTTGAAGTTAGTTAGAAAAACACTTTTTGACCTAAATAATGATATCAAAATGGAAATCCTGCCTGCAATAATTTCTTTCAACGTTATAGAACCAACTGCTCAAAACTGCTATTCAGCATGAAATAATGAAAAAACTAATTTAAATTTAAAAGAAAAGTTCAGATGCTCTTTGGCTTCTAACTGAATCACTGCACCGATTTCTGCAACTGCGTGTCGCTTAAATTTTCTGTTACACGAAGAACAAACAAACAAATAGACATGCATATTTTATTATTATAGAAAGGTATATCAGTTCATCAAAATATGAACGTAGCTTTACAAACCTTAGCAATTTATGATATCTTCAATTTATTATTCCTTTTTTAATTTTTCTCTTACGAACAAAGCAAATCTTAAATTGACTCAAAGTGCTCAAGTCTTACAAAGATGCAACATAGCATTGAGCGGTGCGGTTTTACTGGAATTCAAAGATTGTACTGGTGGTATCTTAAAATTTAAAACAAATCCAATGATACTAATTGCAGAAAACTGAATATTGCTATATCCATTGGCTTAAACTGCTTGATGCACTCATTTAAAAGTCCTAGAAAATATAGTTAATTTTAGTTACAGACATATCTCAATGTCTATTTTGATATATTACAGCGTAATGGCAAATTATTAAAAAAAAATGAAACATTTTGAATATATAGAATGAAATAAAAGAAAGTATATCATTGAAAGTATATCATTGAACAATTGAATGGATAAATAATGTTAAAATTCCGAACGATACGATAGCCATACTGTTATCACGATTTGATAATTTTATTTAAACAATTTATTTTTGGTCAAATAAGTTTCTGGAAAATGATCTGCCCAGGTGGTTGAACCCAAATTCAAATCATGACCAATAAAAAATAGACGGTTACTGCTTGTCCAAATAGCCGGGCAAGCCATGACACAAAACTAATGGGCATTTGATGACTAAAATAATAACGGTCCATTTGATGCATGAGGAAATAATGGGACATATGGCACTTGAATTATTAATAGGTGGAACTAAAGTGCACCGATGATTTAACCAAAAAGTGTGAGTGGTAGGAGAGAGATATGGATGAGAATATTCTGAAGGAGAAGAATCATATTACTGGAGATGTTGTCAATCAGAATTGGTCTTGAGATGACTGTGGGCATTAAAGATTGTTGAACTAATGGCCTGCCGAACCTAACACGAACTTCAAAAGTCTTCAAGATAAGCAAGCAATAAGTCCCATGCACTTTTTTTTTTATTGAAACAGGGTTTGCTGTCAACAATTTCTACAAGAGTACACTGCATTATTTAACATAACATATTCATGGGGTCGATGGGATTATGGCTCGCCTGGAGGTTAAGCAAAATAAAATGTTAAGACTGATTACAGGTGCAGTAAAAACAACACCTATACAAGCAATGCTGCTATTGACTAAAAACAAACTTATAGATGGAATTATGAAAAATAAGCCTCATGAAAAACAGATACGTTTGCCTTCTAACACATACTGGAAAAACTATATATACCAAGAGAGGAGATTGGAGACTCAATATAAAAATAGTAAGTATGTATATTAATGAATATAATAAATATGTAAGCCTAATTGAACCAATGCTTATTAAAACATTAATGAAAGCAGGTTTGTGCGAATCATCACATCTTCATTATAAACATTTTTCTCTCAGTTAATAGTTTTCTGTATATAACATATATGAGTAAAAATATCAATATTTTGTTTGATGATTAATAAACTACGATGTAAAATTGTAATATCTGATAATTAATTCAAATAATTAAGTATTTTGCTTATATTGTGCAGTTATTGAACTATCATTAACTATTTAATTTGCAGTTTCGCATCTGATTTGTATCTCTTTGATACAAATCTGATACCGTGCTGCAAATTAAATAGTTAATCGAAGGATATAAGGCCGCACCCTAAAGTAGGGAAGTGTATTAATTAATACATACCATCCACTTATGGTACCCGTAAATATATTATACCCACATTAAATTCATGTTATCCTTACACGCAGTAAGTTATTGATTTTGTTTCTTCATTTCTGGAGCATTTCTTATATTGAATGTAAAAGAAAATATTAAGCCAAATTAATTTCAATTTAATTTAAAGAAAACATAAACCGCATTTAAAGAATGAAATTAAAATTTAATATTTTTTTATTTACATTTAATCGTAACATATTTGAATGTTCGTTGAGTGATAATTTACGCAGAATTTCTGTGTTTATTTAACAAGCAGAGGGGATAAAAAAAAATAATTGAAATAGTCTAAAAATTACCAACTGTCCAAATTGATTGAATGTGAATGACGGAATGAATATGAATTAAAAATATGAATAACGGGTGTGAATCTATACATATATTCAACACTAATATATCTGTAACAAAGGTATGTAATGGCTATTTGAAAATAATTTTCTACTTGCAGAGACGTTATTTATTAGCTTTTAAGTGATGTCACTTTCGCAGTGACAACTTACTCAGAATTTCTGTGTTCATTTAACACCCAGAGTGGATATTAAAAAATTGAATGAATTCAGTCAAATAATTACCAACTGTCCAAATTCGTAAAATTGTGAATAACGGAATGAATATGAATTCATAAATGAATAGTAATTCAAAATATGAATAACGTAAGTGAATCTATACATATATTCAACACTAATATCTCTGTAACAAATGTATGTAATGGGAATTTAAAAGCGCTCTACTCACAGCGGCATCACTTATTAGCTCTTAAGTGGTGTATCAGCTATTGTGGGATGGCCTGTAAATGGATAAAAGATATAATTTCTTATGCGAACGAATTTATTCCCTTGATTAAATGGACATTTACTTGGGTGCTTTTAAAAATCAATAAACCGTTTTCATTCTAACTTCAGGTCATTTTATCCCGCAGAATAATAATCTTTACATGCAAATTATTTCTCATGTTTTCATAGACCTTAGTACAAATTTGTGAAAACCAATATTTTTTGCCTAGAGAGAGAATGAACTCAATTAACGTGTCGATAGATGCTCTAAAATATATTTGTACTGGAGTAAATTGACCCCTTTCCTTCCCAGATATATTTTTACTATGGGATTGATTAGAAGATAAAAGGTTACCTGAAAGACTTTTTAAGAATTGATTGCTGTTAGATGTTCGATAAATTGGAAAAACAAGCCTTTGAAGAAAAATTATTTGTTAGGCAAGATTATAGGTATTTTAAGATTTGGAAGATAAACTAATTTGTAAAAACATGAGAATTACTTTCGTTTTGAATTATAGGCGAACTTCCGAAAGAGATTCTAATATTAGATGTAATTGAAGATTACGCTGTTTATGTAGTTATGAGAAGTACTAGTTTAGTGAGTTTTGGGATCTTGGATTGAAGTGTATGTGTTTGAGCGATATTATCTTAATTTCAAATTTTATACTATGCTATTTTATACTATTTTATACTTAATTTTATACTACGTTGCTTACAGGGAAGTAGAAGGGCCAAGGGGGATTGTGACCCCTTGTTCTTGGTTGAAGCATGCTTTGAGACCTGGGAAACACTCCCAGAACCACTGCATTACCACTATATATATATATACATATATAAATATAATTATATATATATATATATATATATATATATATATATGTATATATATATATTAAATAAAACAATTGTAACTACTGTTATTTGATATTTATTGTTCTAGTGACGCGTTCCAGACTGTAACAAATGTACATTAAATTTTACAATATATTTAAATAAATATATAGCGCTCCTAGGAATGTATGTACTGTTTAGTTTTGCCCAATCGAATAAAACTATTTTTAGAGCTTCTAGCAGAACATTGAAAAAATTGGTATCGCGAAATAGGCAACAAAGCGTGATACAAAAAATTACAATTATAAAGCTGCAGAACATTGCCTAATTAATAGAAACCGGCATTAGTAATGCACAAAATGAGCATATATAGACAGCTATTAATACCTGTCGTACTTCATCAGTTGATAGCTATGGTACCACTGATTATAAGTAATTATAGAGTAATATTCTTGATAGAATTCAAAAGTGAATAATTGATCCTACTCTGACAAATAACTTCTTACTGTGATCAATTTAGTTGGCGATTTCTACGAAATTTCTTTTATTTTGGCGATTTCTACGAAATAAACAAATTTCTACAACTTCTTGATTTAGAGATTTCTTCCATCTCGTTGTATTTTTGAGTTGGAGCTCCTAATTTATTCAATTCTCCACTAGGAGTGCTGCAATTACCTTCATTCGAATGAGTATGGTCAGTTTATTTGAAATCGTTAGGCCTAATTATTATAAAAATACCTATCATATACTTAAGGACATTTTAATTCGTAATTGTTGGGGGTCGCTAAAGGATGTCCTAAGAAAACATTATATACATTCGAAATTATAATGTAGCTTATACAACTAAATAACTTAATATAAATATTTTTACTCATTTATAATCCAGAACTTTTAATGAACCAATTTCTTCTAAATTCTTGAGTTTTTTCCTCTGAAACTCATCTTCTTACAATGCATCGTTTCCTCATCTTTACATGCAGCCTGGTTTTAATTTTCGAAAATCAATATATATATTTTTTTTTTCCACAAGTGCTGTCGAATTCAATTATCGAGTGGAAAAACGGTTTAATACGTCTTTTAAAAAAGCAAGAAATGAACCTTTTTTCTCAACATATCTTTTACCTATCTTATCAGAAGATAGGACGCTATCTGTTGACGACACTTCAAGTATTAGGAAATATTGGATGTTCTATAGATTGAAAAGGTCCAATCTTCTTTTAATATTCTGGTAATTTTCAAGATAATTATCTGCTAGGCACGCTCAGGAAGTGTTACATTTTACAATACGCGCTTTGTATTATACTTTTTTAATACACTCTGCAGGAGAACAAAGTAATAGTCTTATTTTTTTTACCAAAAGTAAATTTTAAAGAGCAACTATTTCATTAAAATCAGAAGAAATATTCTATTGTTTTTTTAGTCGCGTTAAAATTAATGTCTTATGTTTTAGTAGTAAAATATAGGCATGAGAGAAAATGTGAAACTGCTGGCTAAATAAACTGCAAATTTAAACACTCCGTTAGTAACATTATATGATGAATTTTTAAAGATAAGTGACAATTTCGGTTGACAAAATTTGCTGTTTTCAATTCGACAGATTTGTTCATGCCTTGGTTGCAGAGGATTATTTGAATCAATTATCCTGACAAAATATTTCTTTTGGTTCCAAAAAAGGTCAATCGCGTTAAATATTTGCCCCATGTTATTACCAGGAAATCTTTTAATTTTTGGCAAATTTGAATTTGCTTAGAAGGTGGGACATTATCGTGATTACGCAGTTTACAAGATATTCAAAATGGAAGGAACTATGTTTTATAAAACATGTTTAAGGAAAAACAATGGAGAATTATATTATATTCCATAATAGCTTTTTGAGAATGTTTTATAAGATTTTATCACATATTATTATTATCAGTAAATTTATAATTAATGTTAGATTGACGTTGTCGAATGTTTATTGATTCTACATTTAGCGCAATAAAAACATCCATAATAGCTTTCTAAGAATGTTTTATAAGAATTTAACACATATTATTATTATAAGTGAATACAATTAATGTTAGATTGATGGTGTCGAATGTTTATTTAATCTACATTAAGCGTAATAAGAACATCCATAATAATTTTCTGAGAATGTTTTATAAGAATTTAACACATATTATTATTATAAGTAAATTTAGTTAATGTTAGATTGACGTTGTCGAATGTTTATTGATTCTACATTTAGCGCAATAAAAACATCCATAATAGCTTTCTGAGAATGTTTTATAAGACTTTAACACATATTATTATTATAAGTTAATACAATTAATGTTAGATTGATGGTGTCGAATGTTTATTTAATCTACATTAAGCGCAATAAAAACATCCATAATAACTTTTTGAGAATGTTTTATAAGAATTTAACACATATTATTATTATAAGTAAATTTAATTAGTGTTAGATTGATGTTGTCGAATATTTATTGATTCTACATTTAGCGTAATAAAAACATCCATAATAGTTTTCTGAGAATGTTCTATAACAATTTAACACATGTTATTATTATAAGTAAATGTTCTTAATGTTAGATTGATGCTGTCGAATATTTATTTACTCTACATTAAGCGCAATAAAAACATCCATAATAGCTTTTTGTAAATGTTTTATATTTTAACACATATCATTATTATAAGTAAATTTGTTAATGTTAGATTGATGTTGTCGAATGTTTATTTATTCTACATTAAGCACAATAAAAACATCCATAATAGCTTCTTGAGAATGTTTTATAAGATTTTAAAACATATTATTTTTATAAGTAAATTTAAATAATGTAAGATGGATGTTGTCGAACGTTTACTGATTCTACATTAAGAGCAATAAAAGCATCGGATTGAGATATAATTCGAACTGATGGCTATTCGGTGCAAAATTTTTAAAAAACTTAAAAAGTTGAAAACGGTCCAAAATGACCGATTTGTGCTTGTAGTGTTAACTACAACATTGACTTTTATAAGGATAATGGGTAAAACAATTACTTACATCAATTCTGGTGAAAATCTCCTTCAGAATGTTAGATCATAGGTTTACTATAAGTACAATATTTCTAAAAGAAAGTTAAATATTTACAGAATTAAAATCATTTAAAAGTAATCAGAAACGGTTTTATAATTTAAATTATTTAAAAATAAAATGACGCATTTTAAAATTTAGATATTTAAATTCTAAAAGTTAACTAAAGCTCTTTAGAAAGTAAATTATTGAAAGTACTCGTAGATAAAATTATAAAAAGTATTGAACACTTTAAGAAAGTTTTGAAATTTTATTTATTGAAAAGTAAAAAGAAAACTTGTTTAAAATTTAAATTTGTAGAAACTAAGTAAAACATTTTGAAAATTATTTTCCTTTATTAATGTAGTAAATATTGTTTAAATGAGTTTAAATCTGTGATTCTATAATTTTGTTTGGTGTTATACAATTATATAAATTGAGTTTCGATACCATTTATGGATAACTAATCCAGTTCGAATCAAATAAAATATAAACGCAACCAATTAGCAATAATTTCAAGTTTCTTCAACAGAAGTTGGTGTAAAACTAAAGTTCAACATATAAAGCATATCTAAAAATATAGAAAATAATTTTAATTGAGATAAAATAGGGACATTTAAGTGCAAATACAGTAATTTATTTTCTTATTGCATTTTCTTAAGTGATAGACTGGTTAGTTTCATCGTCTTTGGATCCATAGATGTCTCAGTTTTGTCGTTCATAATGTCGTCTATAGATCCATAGATATTCGTCGTTCAATCCATAGGTGCTCCATGTCTGTTTCAATTTCACTGAACAAGGAAGGAGAATAAGGTTTGAAATCTATTGTAAAGTGCCATTCATTCCATCATATGCATAAAGTATAAATCAGATATATAAAGTATACGTATAAAGTATCATATATGTATCATATATACCATCATATGCATAAAGTATAATTAGTCAATAATTAACTGTAAAATATATTGATTTTACGAATAATTTAATTATTTCTAAACTAGTATACTTAAAATTATTTACACCAAATGCTCAGTCTAACTAATTATTGAACGAAAAGTTTCGCATGCAGTGTTTAAAAATTGAATGAATACATATGATTATTTTGTTTGAATAGATATGAATAATGAATTCGTAAATTATATTTTACTCAAAGTTCTCCCAAAACTTTCTGAAGTTTAATGATTCTGTCCAACACACCTCAAATTGAGAGACATTTCAAATAATCCCCTTCATCTCCTTTTCTGATAAACTCATTAAATCTTTCTTTGGCAGAGTATAAACAATATGACTTAATTGGAGGAAATTCTATGCCGACTTCTAATAAGTACAGAAAACGGTACAATTGCTGGAATATGGTCCCAAGGCTAATAGCATTCATTAACTGATATTTGTACGTAAACATGGTGCAATGGATCTGCAGGATTTTATACATCAAATAGGCAGATATAAACGATAAATTAATTACTGAAGTGAATTTATAATGAGCTTCTATGAGTAAAAATAGTAGAACTCCTTTTGAAGTAGATTCCATTTCAGGAATAATTTCGAAAATTTGTGTATGAAGTTATTTATTGTAAAAGCAATGTACTGATAGAAGGTTAAATATCTGCTCTCCGAAATCATATGTATCAATATTCATATTCCAATATAAGGACCCTGTTTGTACATTGTAAAACATTCTATAACTTTTGCTATTTTTTCTTTGTTGATAACTTCGAAAATCTAATAAGAAAAGCCACAATTACAGGCGTTCCTTAAAAAATTTCCAGCTCCAATTCTGAAATATTCAGCTAATTATCGCCTGTCTAAGCGTTTTATTTGAACTTATATATTATCCATAACTATCAGAAACCTTACTCCCCATTATGAACAGCTGGACTTATGATTCCACTGAAACTTTCAGTAACATGCTTGCAAATGTTTTACATTGCGAATCGCCAGTACCCCTGCTAAGCACCAAAATGTATGCATATCAAACACCGTTGGGTAGATCGGACGGTCTGGGTCGAATGCAATAAAATGTATGGATAATGATAAAAATATGCAGTAGTTTCATATTAAAAAATTATGTAATTTCCCTGTAATATAA
This sequence comes from Amaurobius ferox, assembly GCA_951213105.1. NCBI lineage: Eukaryota > Metazoa > Arthropoda > Arachnida > Araneae > Amaurobiidae > Amaurobius > Amaurobius ferox. The sequence goes on from OX578137.1 coordinate 53,395,881, forward strand.
TTACAAGTTCCTTTTCAGATTAAATGTCTTGGTCCCCCACAACAGCTGACATAATTATGAAGAGATTGGATATTGTACAATGTGACTGCTGAGCAGAAAAAAGCTATAAATTGCTAATTCCTTGAAAATGTTTGTTTTATTTTATAGTATGTTCTGATATCTTTTTATCCGATTTATTTTATTTATAATAATCACATTTTTACATTTAATATCTGTACAGTAATTTTTTGAGTATGTGAAATTCAATTTGCATTGTTTAGCGAGTTTCTGGTTAACAGTGTAGAATAAAAAACTTATAAAACCATTCTTTTAACCAAATAATCAGAAATTAAACTACATTTTTTTAAATTTCTGAATGAATTGCAATTAATTTAATTACAATTCATATACAGATCAGTGTATATTAATTAACTTTTAGAATAAATTATATTTTTATCTCTAAACAGTAGATTGTTTTCTCTATACTACATATCAAATAAATGAAATAAAAATTTAAAAAACACGCATTAAAGATAATTTTACTAGTTACTAATTTACCTAGCCCTTCTCCATGTGTATTGCATTAATGCTTGGATTTATATGTTTTTTATTATTGATTCCATACCATTGATATTTGTTGATTATCATTAACTTGATGACTCGAAATTTGTATTTTTTCCATTTGATTACTTTTATTTTGTAGGTTTGTTAGAAAGTTAGGTTTTTCGAGTTGCAGCTTCTCACTGTTATTGGATATATATAAGCATGCATCAACCGGGGATAGGGGGTCACAACCCCTCCACAACCACTTTCTGGTACTGCGCTTTTGTTCTATTTGGATTATATATATATATATATATATATATATATATATATATATATATATATATATATATATATATATATATATATATATATATATATATATATGCATATATATATATATGGCATGGTCCATTGCAGCGATGTGTTCGTATAGGTGATGACTTCCAGGTCTTTGACCTACCGGTAGACTGATGCAATTAACATTGCTCAGTCAAACGTTACGTCTAGGGCTGATCTTCATTGCATTTACGACTTTCGTATGCATAATACTTGTGCCTTCTTCAGCAAACATATCATCATCCTTTCTGCACTCTAGATTTTCTGTAATACATTTTCAATCATGTCATCAGTCATGTCTTCTATTACCCAACCTCATGTATCAAATCTTGAATGTGTTTTGTCGTAATAGTTTTTGAAACTGGAATAATTTTTATTAGTATTTTACTAGAATTTTTACTTATGAGCTGAAAATTACCCTCATTATTTTCTTCATCGGATTCACTGGGGAAACAAATACAGGATCTCACGCGAGTTGGTGTTTCAACACTCATCAGAAAAGGGATGAGTCAATGAAAATAAAGCTATCTCAAATAACACGAAACACAGTCATCGAGATTCCAATAATCGGACTTGAATAATCTGGACTCGAATAATCGGGACTCTACTGTATAGTTCGCGAAGTATAAATGTTATGTATATTGTAATTGTAAAAATATGTTTCGAAATCTAATAGGAAAAAAAATTAGTTTGATTTGAAAGTTAAAAATTTTATGTTTTCAATGTATATAATTGGATATGAATAGAAAAATAAGTATTACGTACGTATTTAAAATATTCTGAATCCTAAAAAATATGGTTGAAATTCGAATATATAGACACAATGAATGAAAGCGTTAATAATGTGTATCTTAATGGAAAACAAACGCTCTATAAAAATAACCAAAGTTATGCAAGATTTTCTAAATACAGACAAAGATTCTAAATAAGTTTCAGTATTTCATTTTAACTTAATTAAAAGCGAGTCTATACATTTCTACAAACACTAGATTTCAGCGAAAATTTCTTTAAAGTTTTCGAGTAACAGACTGCATTAGAATACAATTGCATTAATCCTCTTGATTTATGTTCTGAATCTATTAAAATGAGTTCTTATACACATTGAGAGAGGATAAGACAGAGGCAATCATTAATTTACTGGGGATTTTCTACTAGCTTAATAAATGTCATATATGTAGCAGATAGTTGCAGACGCTGCGATTATATCGAAATCTATTCCCCTTTCCCAATGCAGCTCCTGACATGTTAATTAATTTAAATAAGTCTATTGATGAAGGTCAATAAGTTTGGCATTAATTACGTAAAAGATTTCGCTGGGAAGGTCTAAACGGATAAAAATAATTTAGTCTCTGAAGGATCATTTAATCAAATAGGAAGTTTAGTATTAGGCATGGTAAAACATACTTAAATTATTTTAATATTTTCTGTAAAGACTATTGTAAACCGTCTTTATTTAATAGACCATCATGACGTACATGAAACGTTTTTCAAAATAGCATAACGCTTTCAAACAACAGCGTCTCTCATCAATGACTACTTTATGCAAATTTGTTTTCATAATTTATGTTTGTGTGAGACCAGAAATATATCTCACATTTGTTTTGGTGAGACAGTTTTATGCCAGTAATTTATGTGTCCAAAACATCGGACCTCCAATCTGAATGACGCCAGGGTTTACAGCACGTGAACCCAAAGGTCAGATAAAACCATAAATTTAAGGGTGTCAAGACAGAAGAGGGATCGAATCCTTAAGAAAGTGTGAAGTAACGACATTAGACGGAAAGGCTATCCAATGAAGAAAGTACTTGTAGCGTCACACTGAATGCCGCAAATGAGAGCAAAGGGGGAGTGTCAGTCCTGAGGCAAAAGAGCCACAACCTGTGACATACACAACGATAATGATACTCAGGTAAGAGATATACGGATGATGAAGAAACGGTGGTATACCACGACACTTAAGGTGCGAGTGTTCACACCAGCAATACAATTTGATCGTCGGGATTACGCGTCAGTGAATAATACTTCGAGTTAATTCAAGTAATATGATCGGCGAAGTACGTGGCGGTGACTAAGCCAAGACAGCCTTGAAGGTATGTGGTCCTCAAATATGATATCTGGTCTTAACTACAGTTTAGGCAATTTATGTGGTCTCTCCGCCAGAATAATTAATAAGAAGAATAACTGTTGTAATTAAATAATTGAGTATGTAATGTTGTTAATAAATGTTTTAGTGTTAAAGTTAAAATGGTGCAGTCAATTTAGTATTATATTAATTAATAGTCTTTTACAGAACTCACGCGAAGGATAAATAATTGGAGGGTTTATAGCGGCACACAATGCAATGTTCAATAATAATAAGTCCACTAATACGAGCAATTTACGACCATGTCAATTTAGCAGTTGTATTCTATTTATAATTTTATTTGGTTTCCCACAGTTTGTGTAAAAGTTCATGGTTGTCAATTTCTTATTATTGACACTGTTGATGGACACTATGTTGTCGGGATGCGCTATTGCATTTTGAAAAATATTTCATGTTATTCATGATGGTGTTTTAAATAAAGACGATTTACAATATTTGTAGTCTTTACTGAAAATAGGAAGCTTATTTTTAGTATTGTGTATATGTTCATATAAAAACACCTGAGAAAAATTATTCAACAAAAAATTAAGAAATATAAAATGTAAACAAATAGTAATCATTAAATCTAATATTCCTATGTAGTTAAAAGTAAAAAAAAGTAGTAATATTTCAAATTCACTAAACCTTGTAAAGCATAACAATTAATACTTTTCCTAATTCTCTCTAGAGAATTATAAAGAAGAAAAAAATCTAACATTATTCTAAAACGAAAAGCAATTTAAAATTGAGACTTTACAGTTATGAATGAAACTCTGCAAAGAACAATGAAAGAAGCTTAAAAAGAATTTCAAACTTTCTGTGCTTAGTTAAAAAATAAGGATTAGTGAGTTTGAAAGGATTTAAGAAGTAATCTATTTTTTATTGAGCGTCTTTCAATTTGATTTCAAATTTGAAGTGAAATAAAGTTTTATTTTAACAAAAATTTATTTAAATGAAAGTTTTCTTTTGATGAAAGTTTTCTTTGGTTACAGTGAGTTAGTTGCATTAAAGGTTTTAACATTAAAAATATATTTAAGTGGTGTTAATTGTATGTATTGTTCATTATTTGAAGTGTGATAGAAAACTGATCTTTTCATGGGGTCATGGAAAGGGAAAATGTCTTTGTTTTATGTAAATGATTTTTAAGGAGAGATACTATAGACACAATGTTTTTGCAATAAAATAAATTTTTAATTTCTTAAGCGATTAAGGAACTTTTATTCTTAAAAACATGATATATGCAAGTGTATATATGCAACATGTATATATGCGAGCTTATCACAAACTGTTTGTTGTTCAATATAATGAATCTGATTTGCACAATAGAAAGTAATTAGCCGAATGCCGGTTGCAAACCAACGGTGTCACAATAAACAGTCCCGAACAGTAATATACACAGTTATATACTTGCGAAATTTACATTTTTTTAATTTTGTCGATAAATGGTTAGAATTATAGAATGTTTCGGCAGATTTATAAAACTATTTCACTTATGTTAAATCTCAAGTTTCTATCTAAATTACTTCCTTAATGATTAACCAGTGTACCTAATTCCATATCTCTATCACATTTAAATGTGGTATTTGTCGGTAAGCCGAACATTTTGTTTGCAGTAGTCCCAAAAGTAGCAAATATTGGAAAACTGAAATTGTATACTTTCGTCCCATCGACCTTACTCCAATTTTTAAGTCTCTATCTCAACGCTAAGTACGTTTTACTATAATTTAATATTTCAAACATTTTAGTGCGAAACAGACCTTTAAATGAACATTTTTGACAAAATCGATTTTTCCGGAAGTTTTATCGAACAATTGCATCGTGCATCAAATTTCATGTCCCTGTCTCCCATTTCACATTTCGAACGAGTTGGTATGGGACACCCCTTTAAATAAACTTCTATGAAAAACCGATTCATCAAGTTTTGTCGAACGATTGACTCGTATACCGAATTGAAAATCACTATTTCACTTAAAAAAAGTGATTCTCATTTATTTTCTAAATCGAATTTTTGTTGTGCCGTCCCAATATAGCAAATTATAGACAACTGAAACTGTATACATTCCTTTGTTCAAACTGTCTATAAAATATGTTCATCAGATCGAAGCATGTTTTTCTGCCATTTCATCTTTCACACGTTTTGGCATTGAGGACCACTACCTGTACTGAACGCTTCAAAAAATATATTTGAACCGTCAAGTTTATCGAACAGTGGGTCCGTATACTGAATTTTAAAGCTTTGTGTTACCTACAAGAACGAACATTCAGCACCCCTACACTGAACAATATTGAAAGACTTAATTAAATTGTACTCCTTTTTCCTTTCAAACTATATAATTTTCGTCAATTCGTCAAATTCGTCAATATCGTTCGTTTAATCACAACAATTATGAACAATATTGAAAGACTTAAATTGTACTCCTTTTTCCTTTCAAACTTTTTAATTTTCGTCAATTCGTCAAATTCGTCAGTATCGTTCGTTTAATTCGTCAACTCATTTCTCTGTCTTTATGTGCTTTATTCGTTTTCTTGCTTCATGTTCTGGAACCAGGTGGCTATTTTACGATGGGATACTAATAAATGCCATGTAAAATACCGTTATATTAAGACGTATCTTGATTTGATTCATTATTTAGTTTTTGTTTTGTAGTCTAGAACTCCTCTGTACTTTCTTGTGGATATTACTTTCACCATTAACATTTGAAGTACAGCCTATGTATATTCATTTGCATAAACATATTTTAAAATCATTTAAATATGCCATCACAAATAACTAGCAAAGCTTTTCAAAATATATTCAAAAACTACATGTGAATTTGAACTTGAGTTCTTCATGTTATCATATTATATAATTTTTACTTTCTATTTATTTCAATTTATATAAAAGTTAGAAGTTTATCCTTGTATAAGTTTTCATTAGAAATTGTTCCTATAATTATTTCTTCTTTGAAATGTTTGTTTTGAATTAAGTCAGCCAATTCCCTAAAATAACATACATTTTTTAAATGTTTACTTGTAATTTGGATTTAATATAATTCAAATAAAAATGAAGGATTAAAATGAAGAAAACAGTCAAATGAGAAAGTTTACTTTACATTTTTAAAACATAAGATGGACTGAACTGAAGAAGAAATTATTTGTTGAAATATAGTTCTACTTGTTTCAATCTGATGCGTCCTTATTTAAGAGTAATTTTCTTGTTTAAGATGCTAAATTACAAAATGTTTTTGTCATGTAAAACATTTTATTATAAATAATTTAATTTATTTTGACAAAAGTATGCACAAATTATTTTAGGTAAACGAAAAGTATTTTATTCTTACACACATTAATACATCTACCTTACACCTTTCTGGTAGGTCGGACGGTCTGGGTCTCAACAACAACAACACATTAATACATCTTCCCGACCGTCCAAATAGTTGCTCTAGCACTCGTGTGAGTCGGACGGTCTGGGTCTTCAACGCATTAATATATAAATGAACTATATAAAATAGTAATACATTACAACATAATTTTTAATATTCGGGTATTTACATTTAGTGTCGTATTTAGTATAGATGATTTGGCTGTTGTTTATTAGTAATACGTGTGCTTTCATATAGTACGTTTTTGCAATGTTCAAAGGAGTGTCAATTCTACACATCGAAGGTTAATTTATTTTATTGCATATATAGAACAATATCTATTGTTTTAATAAAATATGTCAAATATTACGTTCTAACACGCTTTAAAACCACTGATACTGATATAGAACATGCTGTAGATGTTTTTTTTTTTGTTTTTTTTTTATGCAACCTTGAATTTCCATTCTATATATCTCGTACTGCCATTTTTATATTTTTTCAATTTGTGGTGCGAAAACCGTAATTAGAACCTACCACATCTATCTTACGGAGCAAAAATAAATGCAAATTGTGCAACGTTGGTCTGCTTGTGGTTGTCACTTTTTAACATTGCACACTCTAAGATCTGCTTTTTACTAGAGTATTAAAATATTTTACGATATCATGCCAAAACTACTTTCAAATGTCAGCGCACTGTTACCAATCCAAATCATCATAAAAATTCTCTCGGCGCGCGTAATGACCAAAATGATTTTGACCTGAATATTTCAGTCGTCAACAGAACAGCAGTAACTGACGGGTCAATTTATCAAAAGATTTACATTGATTAATATGAGCAAATAGAAGTAACATTAACTGCGAGGAACTGCCGCTGCGGGACACAAGGGTTAATTCAATTTTCCCAGCAGGGAGAGGGGCAGATTTAGTTGCAGGAAGAATAATATTTCTATGAAGTATTTTTAAAGTATATATTGTTGAACAGTATTGCAAAATTATCATATGAAATACGACGAATTTACTTTATAAAATTAACAAATTGTTCTAGATATTTTCAGTCATCACGTAAATTGTAATTTCATACTTTGTTGGATTCTAATCAGAACTTTATTAAATATCCAGTATAACTAGTACTTTTACTACAGCACTTACTAACCGTAGACATATACTTCAGGAAATTTTTAATAGGAAAGGCATGACTACATTTGATCACTATGATGGAGAAAGCATCTCTTACAACGTTGAAAATCCTCACCACTATATTAAAAGGTACATGTGATCCATACGTCATGTGGCCATTATATTAAAAAGTAAGCATTTCCGACCAGTATCATGTTTTTCAGCGTGTTTCGTAGGCGTATTTCTTATGGTGTTTCTTAGTGATCAATCGGCACAATGTATAATAAAGCTTACACTTAACGATACATATGTACCTGACGATGATTATTGAGTAATCTCAAGAAGTTTACCGTGATAATTTCTTTCATTTTCGAGAATGACATATGTTATACATTTTACCAATTACTAGTGAAATGTTGAACAAGGCATCTGATTAGAGTTTGACCGCCTATGACTTTCGGAATCAAAAGGAAAGGAGAGAAGTTATATATAGTAAATTACGTTTTCATAGAGTTGTACATTTTCATCTTATCTTTTATAAATGCTTATAAAGAAGTTATTTTCTTACCATAAATAAATGTTTTAAAAGTGAAATAATTATGTGTAATAAAAGTATAATGGTGCCATAGTCTTCTTAATTAATTTATTTGTTGATTATGTATTTAAAGAAGGCAAGTGTGTGTGGGGGAGGGGGAGGGGGAACGCTGCATACGACATACCTATCGTTAAACTTACACATGTTTGCGGAAATATTTATTAGAGATTATGAAAATATATAAATTTAATTTTAATTTTATTCGTTATTGTGTCCACATTGGTATCAAAGACAAGGAGAAGGCCGATTCATTAACCAAAGAAGACCTACAACTCACTTATATTAACTATAACTTCAGATTGTCTAAGACCCAACTTAGGAATCTTATCCTACAAGACCAAATATGGCAGTCCAGGCGGGAAAGAATCAGCAGGGGAAGAATTATGTACTACTCGCATATTCCTAAAGTATCAATCAAGAGAATGAAGATTTCTTTATAAACCAAGTGCTGACTGAAAATGGAGTTTTAAGTATAACCAAATTAAACATTTTCAAAAAGATCCAACTTACCGTTGTGGGACAGACATAGGCTCGGTACACCATTCTAGCTACTCCTGCAGTCTTTGGAGTGACATAAGACTCAAGTTTTTCCAGTCAACTTTAATGATGTAACATTAATTCTGCTTTGCAGTAATCCTAAATCAAAAGAAGCTGCCATAGCGATTATAAAAGCCTTGATAGACAGTGCGCTTGATTTGTTTTATTAAAACTTTCCAACTTCGTTGAAAAGTATTTATGACTTTGTTTATTCTGTCTGTCTGTCCGTTCGCACGATAAGTACCGTAAAACTGAATATTTTTCAAAATACAATTCTATTATGTTGTTGAGATGGTCTGTGGGACGTATAGGAATGTAAATGAATAATATCACCTAATTAGTTTTGGATTGAACCCGGGTTCAAAATGTGAAATACATTAAACCCTATGGTACCTAATTTTTCAAATATTTTTTAAGCAAAGTTAAAATTCACAAATTGTTTGGAAAATTTTATGAAATATTTAAATTACTCCTCAAAATATATAAAAAATACTTCAGCAAAATATATTCGGAATTTTTTAAATAAAAATTAAAATAATAATTACATCCATATTATATGAAGAGATCAGGTGACCTACTTCAAAATAAAATATGGCATCCATATTTTTTTCCAATGTAAATATAGTGATTTTTAAAGTACTTTTAAATTTATATTTTGTGTTGCATCCGTCCTAAAACCACTTTATTTTGGCGTATTTTCTGTGCATATTCTGTGCCAACTCAATTTAGAATAAATGTGATTATACATAATCCTCAAACTTTAATTATTTTTACAACAATGCCTAATTTTAAAGGATGCAGAATGTAAACAAATAATTGTCAAACGAGTCGTAATAAGAATTGCTGCATATTTTTCGCGCAAAATTATTTAGCTCTGGTGTCTGGAATAAAAGTAATATGAATGAAATATCCATTGCTTTTACATAGAGAGCTAGACGATTTATATTTCGATGACGTCCTTTGAATAAAGTTTATTATTTTTTCCGATGAAGTTGTACATTTCCAAGTAATTAAGTTATTGTAGTACTGTGATCATTTAAAAAAATATCAGCGCTGCATGTGTTGGATTTTAGAGATGTTTAAATAAAATTGCACTTCAGTTGGAAAGTGTTTCATAATTAATATTTATGCATGATTCATCGTTCATTTTGTTGATATCACGAGTTGTGCTTAGTTTTGTATTTTGCTTTTTGTCTTGATAGTGTTTTGATTATCACAAGTTGTGCTATTTACGCAGCTCTGTAACCATGTAAACCTAGAAACTCTTCTAATAAAGCGTTAGAAGATGGGTTTCGACTTGGGGCTATGGTGGTTGCCCGTTTGTGTTTCTCGTTAGCTTTTTGCCTTTTGCCGGACGTTTTGCAGGGTTTAATGGTGTTGCTGCCCGGACTGGAATTGTTGTGCCTGGATTTTAGTGGGTGTGGTCCTGACGCGGTTAGCTTCTGTATTTCTGCCGTGTCGGGTTCTCACCGAGTGTTTCGTTTCTACTGTCGTGGCGTTGGGTCGTTCCTTCCGTATACCTTCGGATGGGTCTGGATTATCAATTATCAGTATATCCGTTATCGTATACATTAATACAAATTACTGACGTGCAGCAACTCGAAAAAGCATAATATGGGGTTCTAGTATGTTGTCTCTGTACCTCTTATCTGTCTTATTAGTGATAGAACTTTTGTGGGGGGAAGATGTGGAACTTTAAGTGTCCATTCAGCATTATGTCGGCCAATACCAAGCTTTCACCAACTTAAATTGGGCACATTACGGGATATTATAGAGATGGTAAGGTGGTCCTCGTTCTCTGCATATAGTAGGGTGACGAATATGGGGCTGCAAATTGAATCTGGCCGCATTCATAAAAAGCACATTGCCTCACTGATTAAAAGTCCTATTTTGAGGTTCTTGACTCCCCTTTAAACACAAACACTTGTGTACAGGGATATTCAGGAAACAAACTGTTAGATGCTTGGAGTACAGGCTAATTCCCTGAGCTTCTGTAAACAGTTTTTTTTAAACAGTTGACGCTGTGGTGGCTACAGTTCTTCAGAAATATTCATTTCAAACATTCTCCTTTGGCTTTGTAAAGTTAATGGTAAGTACAAGATACTATCGATGTATTATAACTTTTGGACAGCCGTACACTAGTTCTTATCTAACGTTTCCATTGCTTTGGAACCGCTAGTTTTCGAAATCTTCTATTCATTGGTCGCTGTAGCTGTTTGTCGTAATTCGATCCTTCCGATGAAACTACACTTCAGAAAAAGGTTAAAATGGTGATGCGTGTGTGTGCCATAATTGGTCCCTACTTAGCAATGACATCCTCACATTTTACTTGATTTTTAAGAAACTGAAGTAAGACTTGCACGGCTACGGTCAGCTGTATTTATGTATTTTCGATATGCGCATATATTTAGGCCCATACTGTTAACTGGTAAAGTTTACATATGCAAAGCGATTGGTATAGATGAGTAAATAATATACCGGAAATTTTCTACTGCTCTGCTTTTTGCCCATTTTATGGATTATGTTTAACTTTTGGACACCAGTGTACATATACGATCAACCGATGTAGCATTAATTTATTGAATCAAACGTTTATGCTACAACCAGATCACATACTTTGGTATAAAAGAAATCATTACGTTCAGAAACAATTTTAAGTATTCTATGACATTTGATAAAATCCATCGATATTATTCTGCATAACAAACCATTTCTTATCATATAAACAAGAATAAAAACCTTGAAATCAATTTCATATTAGTAAAACGCCTGCAACCACAAAACATGATAAAATATCCGAGTTTTGAATATCTCCAAAATGACATTTATTTGGATGGGAATGGAAAAGAAGGAGATATGCCTTTTTTTTTTTGTTGTTGTTGCAAAACTTCGATTCAATTTTAAACTGGATATATTTCATGAATAAGGTTTTATAGAAAACGATGTGACAACAATGAGAAAGATTAAGGAAAGAATTAAATTCTTTAGTTGAAAATAAATATGTCCTAGGAAACGGCTTCATAAGAATTTCATTCTGGAGTTTAATCAAATATTGATTAAATATCGTTCATTTCGTTTTAAAGAAAGAAACAATTATTTCATCGGTTGGGTAAAAAGGAGTATTTAAATATCAATAAATTATCAGGTCTGAGTTTTATGAAAATTTTTATATTTTCTTCATTTGGAAATTTGTAGCTGGCTGTAAGTATGAAACAGGCGTTACTAACCAGTCTTTAGGGATCTACCAGTGGATCGCGGTGTGATTTTGAATGGACCTTTTCCTCCACTCCATGTATTTAAAATATTTTATTTATCGATTCTAATAAGAAATAGAGTGCACTATGAAATTGATATTATCTGTGTTTTATACGTAAAATATCGTATTTCGTAGAATTTGTTAACATGCGACATCCATTGCTTGAAATCCAAAGTTTACAAAGACTAATATACAGTTTTGGCAAATGCTCCACTAAAACTGATGTTTTATTTTGCCTCTACATATTTAGTGGAAATTTTATTTTCTGATATGGATATTTTAAAACCAGAGGTTAAAATTAATGAATTGCGGAACATTTTGACCAATGTTTAAGATTATATCTCTTTCATTGCATAATCCCACATTTGAAAATATTACCAAATCTAGGCAATGCCAACCATATCATCAATGGCATTTTATCTTATTAATTATATTTTATCTTATCAAATATATTTTATCTATTATGTCATAAAGAAACAAATTTAAGTACATAGTAAATACTAACAATGTTAGTATTTACTATGTTCTTAAATTTGTTAATTTATGATGTGATTAAATTCTAAATTGTATACATTTTGTTCCCTCTCAAATGTTTAGCAAATTTTATATATATGTAAACGTTATATATCAGATTTTTATTTTCCCAGTATATATGTAGATAGCAAATACAATTAGGTCTGGTATCCCTGTTATATAACACTTATATAGTACATAAAAATAACCTAACTTGGTTGGCTGCATATGGAAAAGTAATGAAAATTGCCAAACTAGTTATAAAACATGAGTAAAGAATTGAAATATTTAATTGTGTGGTAAAGTAAATAGTGATGTAAAATATAGTAAATTATTCGTTATTATTTGTGAGCAAAAATGTATTAATCACATTTAATGCACAAATTGAATCAACACGCATATTTTTAAAAGTTTTTAAAGTAATTGTTATGAAAGCCAGCTACTAGATCTGATTCCTGGATTTGATTTTAAATTCCGCATTTTAAAGCAAGTCGCAGATAACTGGGATAATACTAATCCATTTTTAATAAACTCATATATATATATATATATATATATATATATATATATATATACATATATATATATATTGTACTGATGTGCGTTTATAAAGTTTCTCCTAATGAATATAGTGCTTGCTTGATTCTATTATATCTGGTTGATTGTATCAGAGTTCATGACACTGTCCATATAACATATTCAGGAGGAATGTAATGATGGACATTTTATTTTATACTCTCAACAATTTCAAACAACCAAACGGTGACAACTTGTTGCTTATACTGGCAAATTGTCATGCAGTTTACGGGAATCTGTACTGATCATGAGTAATCAATCATTATCTTTCGACTACAGGACGCATTTAAACATAATTATGTTCATCTGGCACCATTGTTTTTCTCATTTAAGAAAATAATTGTTTTTATGCAAATCATGTGTGGATAAGACTTATTTGAATACGGAATTTCAGGGGTGCTTATTACGAAAAATCATTTATTAGCTTCTTGTCTGTATTTCAGGCTGTTGATCAATAAGTCAGATGGCATTTGGTGTCAATTCACTGATTATGTAACTGGTTTGCAGAGCTGGTTTGAATATGGATTTCCTAGTTACAATTTAGACATAAAATAAATCTTAAATGATTTTGACGGTGAGAGATCACGTGACGGTGAGAGATCAGATTAAATATCACGTCTATAGTGAATGGTATGGTGGAGTTGTGCGAGAGTTAAAATGTCCCAAAACACATATTAGGGAATCAAAATCTACAGAGTTGTAAACAATATTAAGTGAAGTCCATTTTTTCAATCATATATACTCTGTACTTCAAGGTTTTGTGCTTTATCTACACAATGTAATATAAGAATATGTCCATTTAAGAACCAAATAGTAGTGTGCATAAACGTCAAACTGCGCAGAAACTCTGGAAACAACAATATAGTGAAGGTATTTGTTTTCTTATGATCTATTCTCACCAAAGGTTTTATATGCAGTGAAGTAAACCCCGATTCGTTTGAAACCCTTTTCCCGATATTCTGGCTAGTTTTATGCTGCAAGATACCTGAATGACAAGGAAAAATGATATTATTTATTTTTGCTGTCAGTTATCATAAACAAAGTTAATAAACCCCTTGCTGTTCAACATTCCACACATGGTGAATATGTAATGTTAAAGGATAAGGATAATGAACAACGTAATTAAACACGCGTAACACAATAATGTAGTAAACAGCTGTTTCGAGGATATGATGGATCCTCTTCGTCAGTGCAAGAGAACCAGCAAACCCGAAGGGCAATGAGGAATGGTTGCAAATAAAAAAAAACAAGAATAATTATATATCCAAGACCTGGATTAAGAGCTCACTTGAGTAAGCCAATCAAAAAGCAGTATGAAGAATCGTCCAGCCAATCCGAAACGAGGAATAGCACACAAGATTGGTGTGCGCTAAAACATAACAGGATTATCGCGACAAGAATCAAATCCGAATAAGAATAAATGAGACCCAACAAGAAGGAAATAGATTAAAACGACACATAATAATCTTCGACGACGCGGTAGCCCTGTGATTAGCGCGCGAGTTGCACTCGGTAGGCCCGGGTTCGCTTCCGGCTACTGCCCAAACCACCGCCGTGTTCACGCGGAGTACGATCGCGTTAAACATGTGGGTCCGTAAGTCCTTCCGAGAGGTTGGTGGTAGGGGAAGGAGGGTATGGTCCTTGTGAATGCCTCCCATACTGGGTTCCGTTCTAGATTGGGTGGCATTTCCCGGCCGTCCAAACAGATACCTTACACCTTTCTGGTAGGTCAGACGGTCTGGGTCTCAACATAATAGTCTTCAAAGTTCATAAATGAAAATAACATTAATTTAAATCCAAAAGTGGTAGCTATGATCAATAAGAAGTGATTTTTATATCTGTGGAAATCCGTACAAGGATGCGCAATTGGATTTCCAATCAGGTGCTTAGTTTTTAAAAATATAATGGTTTTAATTACGATATTTTAATAATTTGAACTATTTTGAAAATATGGGTTTAATTGTGATGGTTTAATATTTTGAACTGTTCTGAAAATTTCTCAAAAGGACAAACCACCCACAAAGGAATATGTTATTCCCGCAACACTATTTCGGCTCTATCGGACTGGAGGTACTGCTGTAGTTGTTCGGGAAGACTACATACTATGCTACTCTGTTCCAGTAAGAAATCACTATAATTACCATACCGAGTTTAATATATTCCTTAAACCATATAAGCTTCCCCCAGAGAGAATAATTAAGAACGGAATCGATATTTCTCTCTTATCTTTAAAATAATCTGAATCTGAAAGACACTTAAAACTTTACGTGTTCATTAATACCCACCAGAGGCAAATTAATGCACAAACCTTTAAAACTCCGGGACATCAATACGCCGTGCTACCAAGGTGTATCTGAAATAAGCTTTATTCTACGGGCTCTGGAAATTGGCATCGCATTATTAAAAATGAAACGGAATGGTGTGAATGGCGCGAAAGGTTCTGCTAAAATGCAATAACTGTCACAGGAATGTGGGAATGGTCCTAACCCAGATACTGAATTTCTTGGTGCCGCAGCAGTCTCTGGCACAGCATTTATCAGAGAAAGTCTTATCGATTGGCGATGGCGAGTAAGGTCGGCATTAATTAAGTGGAAGTGTACCACAGCCGGAGGTCAGAAGTTCCCGCAGTGTTCGCAGCGTGGTGCATTTCAGAACTTGTATCATATTAAATTAAAAAAAAATACATATGAATGTGTCTAATGTAGAATTTTTACTATGGAGTAAAGTTTGTCAATTTTGTGGGAAACCACCTCAACTTGTATATTTCTTATTAGTATGTGACTTAAGATCAGTAGGGATCAAAATGTCCTAATAAAAATATTTTATAATTATATTAAGGTTTTAAAAAAAATGTGAAAAATGGAAAACGATGCCCTAGTTAGAAATTTGCAAGACTTTGTACATCATTTCTGACAATTATGATTTCGTTAAATACTTTCAAATTCCGTATGATTCGACCAATTTGTTACATATGGCGTTCTATGTCGAAAAATATAAAATTCCTAATTGTTCTTAAGAATTTATAAGTAACGATATCCATTCATTTTGCTTGAAAGCATTTACGAAGCATTCACTCATTTGATGATATTTATTATATCTTTTGATTTGGGATTTTTTTCAATTTCAGATCAAAAGCATGAAACAACTCACAAATTGTCCATGTTAGAGTTTTCTAAATGACAGAATTAGCTTTCAAATAAAAATGTGCATTATTGATATATATTTGTATAACATTTTATACTTACTTGCATTTTTAAATCGATTTTTCGATTTTTGAAAAGCAATGTTGGGAAATTGAGAGCTTTCTCTGGATCTGTTTGTTCACTCCAGAGTCTTCTTTAGGTCTCTGACACTCGCCTTTTAAAATAAACATACCAAATATAATATGTCAAATATCATATATACGAATAATACAAGTAAATATAATGATCTTATAAAAACTTAAATCCTAATAGTTGCTTATCAATGTAGAAGGATTTAATAAATATGACAAATTATATAGACATGTGTCATGATTTTATCTGTATTTGTTTCATATAGATTTTTGCTCAAAATTGCATTAGAATAATTTGCGAAGGTAGCAATTGTAGTTATGATATTCCATCGTCCTGGAAATTATATTCTTGACATTTACAGAATTGCAACTGACAATCCGGTTACTTTTTCTTAAAATAAGTTCATTGAATTACCCCAAAATCCAGGTCATGATCCAAGATTCGTCATCAGTGAGAAGGGAAGAAAATGTTTTGTTAATAATAGAAATGAAGGTCGCTACTCTCGCAAACTTTGAGATTCTTGTATGTAAGATCTCGCCGCTTTTGATACAAAACATATAATGTGAACCTTTCAAGTGTAATGCACACGCTTCCCAATTAAAAAATAATTACTTAAAATTCTAACCAGCTTTTCTAGATCTTCGACTTTTGGGGCCGACATTCGACCAGCCTAGTTGGAAGAGGCGCTCCTCACTTAAAAATTTTCACAACTGTTGCTTTCTCTGTACACATGGTAATGTGTAGGGAAAGCATTAGATTTATGTTGAAAATTGGAATTAGAGTTTTTGACGATCTTCTCGTTTTAGGCACGTTACAATACAAAATTATCATACTTTGCATAACGTCAAAGCATGCGTTCATGGTTGTCTGTCTGTTCAAAATATGTGTTCACTATAGAAATTAACTGAGAGTATTTCTTGAATTTAGTGGTTTCATCCGCTATGGGTTATTTTAGTGCTGATTAGATTTTGACACGGAGAAAAAATGATTTTTCCTTTTAATGCTTTTTATCATATATGGTTCGAAAATATCGAAAAAAAAAACTGGAATTAAGGGAAATACACACTAAGACAAAAAATCTGATGTGGGCATCACATTACTTTCCTTGCAGACTCAAATTCATATTTTCTTTATTTCTTTAATAATTCGTTGAGTTTAATTGCACCAACTAACTCTAAATTTGCATTTTTAATTCAATTTTTGCTTTTATTTGGTAAGCAGATATTTTTCCGAAATCGGCGCAACAAAAATGCAAGAAATCTTAAATATCTTGAGAACGGTTAGTCCTAAAGCATAATGGAGTGTGTTATATTCTTTGCCTTGTCAAAAATTGCGTATAAAACAAGAATTTAATTGATACATTTGAGAACATGTAGTCTTTTTTTATTTTTTGGTGACTTTAACAGGCTATTTAGTAAAAAAAGGCAGGTTGTTCCTTTCCCAATTGTACCAAAATCTAATCAGCACCAGAGTATCCCGCAAATAACTTATCTGCAAAATATTGTGATATTTGGGCAATTAGTATTTTAGCTAGGGAAAATACATGAAATTTTTGCGGACCGTTTCGTAAAAAAAGGCGGGTTCTTCTTTAATACCGAATTGTACAAAAATCTAATAAGCACCAAAGGCATACGCAAGTAACTTATCTACCAAATTTTTTGAATGTTGATACATCAGTTCTTAAGTTAGAATGGATAAATACATTGCATAGACAGACAGACACACATACGTCACGCCAAAAATAGTTTTTTCGTATTCTAGAGGTCTCGAAACGTGTAGATCCGTCGAAAACTCGAGTTGCAATTTTCTGCATGATTTCTATACTTTCCCTATACATTATCATGTATTGCAGGGAAAGTAAAATTCCGATCTGGGCAGCATATGACTTTCCCTGCAGACTTATATTCAGGTTATCTTTATTTTAATTAAATTTAATTCACTTTTAATTCAATTTTCGTTATCATTTGATAACTGAACTTATTTTCACATGTGGATTATAGAAAATACGGAAAGATTAAAATATCTCGAGAACGGCTAGTCCTAGTGTAATGGGGTTGGTCTAATTATTTTCTTCATTAAAACTTATGTATTAAACAAGCATTTAATGGATATATTTGAAGATACGTAGTTTTTTATTTTAGATGTTGGCAATTTTTGTGGGTCATTTTGCAAAACAAGGCAGGTCATTTTTTCCGAATCGTACCAAAATCTAATCAGCACTAGGGTGACCCACAAATGACTTATCTACCGCATTTTGTGAAATGCGGTCCATTAGTTTTCAGCTAGAGTGGATACAAGCTTCTGCGGGTCATTTCGCAAAAAATAAAGGCGGTTTTTTTTATCCCAAATCGTATCCAAAACTAATCAACGCCAAATTCGTCCATAAGTGATTTACCTACCAAATTTTACGAAATTCGGCCCATTAGTTTTATAGTTAGAGTGGATGCAAAATCTGCACAGACAGACACACAGGCACATAGACGTCTCGCTAAAAATAGTTTTTTTCGTATTCTAGAAGTCTCGAAACATGTAGATCTGTCAAAAACTCGAGTTGCGATTTTCGGCATGATTCCAATACTTTCACTATGCATTACCATGTATTGCAGGGAAAGTAAAAAACCGACGCATCCAGCAACGTAATCCGATAGTAATGAAACTTTACATGCAAACACATTTTGACCGAATAGGCAAATGATAAAAAATTCACAGTCAGTGAATGAATAGTCGAAACTACAGCGCATTGAAATTGATCACCATGGTGGTGTATATAAGGAGCGAATATCGCTTTTAGGAACAAAAACTTGGAGTGGATATCGATTGCGTTTGCGCAACTTGATTTTAACAATGCCTCTCCGGAAAATTCGCGGCCACCACGAGCAAATGGATGAGTTTGAAAGAGGGCGTGTGGTCGAACTGCATGAAGCTGGATGGGCACACCGACGAATCGCTCGACATTTGGGTAGGAGCGATGCAGCAATTAGACGATGTTGGCAAGAATTGGTCCGGAATGGCAGATTTCAGAACCAAGCGAACGGCCTAGAGCGACGGCAGAACGGGGATATATAGCGATTGTTAGTGTAGTACTGACAGCACGAGATTCGCCGTTATCAACCATCCAATGTGTGATAAACCCGGAAGTGACCACCCGGACAAATAATAGAAGACTATGGGAGCGGAATCTATACTCGTTACGCCGCCTACCACTGACCAATATGCACCGTCAACAGCGTTTGCAATGGTGCCGGGCCCGATCAACGTGGACTTGTTCGGATTAGGAACGAATTGTCTTCAGTGACGAGTCCTGTTTCGAACTGAGTCCCGACGACCAGTGCAGACGTGTCTGGTGACAGCCCGGACATCGTCAGGATCCTACTCTTACTGCCTAACGCCACACGACCCGACAACAGACAGTTAAGGTCTGGGGTGCCATTTCGTTCGATAATCGGACCCCTTTGCAAGTACTCCGTGGCACCATAGCAGCACAACGGTACCTTGCCGACATTCTACGACCCGTTGTATTAATATTCCCTTCGCGATACCCCCAGCTAACTTTTCAGCAATATAGTGCCAGTCCACACATGGTACGCCTCTCTATTGATTGTCTGCGTGTTTATGATACACTTCCTTGGTCAGCCAGAACCTCAGATCTCTCACTTATTGAGCATATTTGGTCTGAGATGGGGCGTGGACTTCGACTATCCCAGAATGTAGACAAATTAGCTCGTCATTTGGAGGTCATTTGGAACGACGTCCCTCAGAACACCATCCGGCAACTTTATGCATCAATGCCACGTCGGGTAACAGCTTGTATCAAGGCCACTGGTGGCCCAACGCCATATTGACGTGCTCACTTGCGTAGATCTTTCAGTGCAATACATCATCCAATTGTTCTGAAACTCTAATCATTTCTTTTTTTGTACATCCACATTACACGTACCAAATTGTGTCTCATTTGGAAAATTTTTTCTTGGTGCGTCGATTTTTTTTGTCTTAGAGTGTATATAGGCGTAAGTGTATTGATTAAATGATAAACCCATCTCGAGATAACCGTTTTCTCACTTTTTCAGATTTCTGTCGACTTAGCGTTATTTTAAAATGAGAAAAATCGTTAAATAAATTGAAAATGGCTCAACTTCTGGGTATTTGATGTCATATTAAGTTACATATTTTTTAATATGATACTAATTAAATTTTGGTATGATTAGAAAAAATAGAACTAACCTATTTTATTGAATTGCAGGCAAAATGCAATAACCGTCATATTATGATGCCAATTAGATTTTGGTAAGATTAGAAGAAAAAAACAGAACTAACATTTTTTATTGAAATGGCCGACATATACAATAACTCTAATACTTATTGAGTTATTTGCATGATAAATGGCTTTTCTTGAGAACCTGTATGTATTGATAATATTTATTTCATAAAAATAAAATACATGTATATATGTATATATATATATATATATATATAAATTCCAAAAAGGGGACGAGTAGCAATGTACTCGTGCAGATTCTAGCAGTGTGACAGAAGTACCGGCCGGGGGGAGTTGCGACCCCCATTTCTCCGGTTAAAGCTTTTTCCGCCATGGCAAACGCTCCCGGTAACCGATACTCCCTACTCGATTTGCCTCAAGACCCTTTATAAATCCGTAAAAATTTGTTTTTTATATATATATATATATATATATATATATATATATATATATATATATATATATATATATATATATATATATATATATATATACGTAATTATTAAAACAAGAAAGATCAATCACGCATAAAGCATTGATTATAAAACTCTTTTCAACTGTAATGCAATTTTATTTAAACATTTCTAAAACGCGATACATCCAGCGGTGATATTTTTAAAATTTTCACAATACTACAATAAATTATTATATCTGAAAACGTCATCAAGGACAAATGAACTTTATTCAAATAAAGTCATCGAAATATAAATCGCCTGGCTCTCTATATAAAAGCAGTGGAATTTTCTTTCATAAACTTTCTTCCATTCCTTTCATTCGGGAGAGATATATTTATAAAATTATCCCAATACTACAATAATTTATTTTACTTAAAAACTTAAAACCATGGAGGTATAGTACTGTATAAACCGATGCTTAAATCTTCATAGAAAAATGCAATAGAATCGTCTGCTTCTCTGTGTAAACTCAATGAATGTTTCATTCATATCAGTTTTATTGCAGCCTCTAGAGCTAAATAATTTTGCATTAAAGAGATTCAGCAATTCTCATACAACTCTTTTTAGAACTTGATGTGGTTACATTCTCCATGCGTTAAAATTAAGCTTCGTTGTAGAAATAATCAAAGTTTGATAATCATTTAAACTAAAATCTATTGTAATTGCGATGCGCAGTATATAGATGCACACACAAAAAAATAAAGCAGTTTTAGGACGGATGCAACACTAAATGTAAATTAAAAATAATTTTAAATAATCACGATTTGGACACATTTTTTTATTTTGAAGTGGATCACGCGACGACTTCATATAATATGGGTGCAATTACTATTTTTATTTAAAAAACTATTGAACATATTTTGCTGAATTTTTTTTTATATATTTTACAGGATAATTTGATTATTTTCTAAAATTTAAGTAGTTTGTGAGTTTTAAATTTGCTTAAAACATGTTTGAAAAATTAGGTCCCATAGGATTCAATGCATTTCATTTTTCAATCCTGATTCAATCCAAATCTAATTGGGTGATATTATTTATTTATATTTATATATGTCCCACAGACCGTCATTTTGATAAACTCATTTTTACGGCAGTTATTGTGCGTACGGGCAGACAAACAGCCAGCCAGACAGAATGAACAAGTCATAAACACTTTTTAAATGTGTTGTAAAGTGTTAGAAATCAGTTAAGGTTTCAACCATATTCTAACCGTTATGGTGATGTATTCTAGACATCGAAAAAATCCTAATTTTTTAAATAGAAAAATCCTAATTGTTGAATCCACAGACAGTACAAACCATCCCTATACAGATACACATATAATATACATACACTACATTTATAATAACTTATCCTTGTTTAACTTTGACATAAGTATATAATTGTATTGAAAATTACTTTTCAATAATCATCGTCGTTACTAAATTTTTAATGCATGTGACTTATATTGTAGGTAAGGTAGCTAAAAAATTCTATTCACGATAAAAGTGGCAGAAGAAAAATTATGCAACTCATAACAATTTTTTAATAATACAGAAAGTAATTTCTATCGAAGGATCTTTCAGTATGATGCTATCGTTTAAGGAGGAAAAAATCTTGGTGCAGTACAATAGATAGATTTTTCTATACGAACTTGTTCCGTAAACAGAGCATAAAATAAACCCATAAATCATGTTTTCTTTGGATTACTGCTTGAACAAAATATGATGAATAGAATGTAATATGGAGTATTTAGAAAATTTTATGCATGGATACAAAAAGTAGAATTTACGAGATATTAATAGCCACAAAACTTGTATACATTTTTATGTATTATAAATCGGCGTCCATGTTCGTTTTATATAGTATTGTTACAGATTATTCTCTGGAATGCTCCACTAATTCCACTAAACAACCGATATTATTCTCGAAACATTGATCTTTCATTTCACACGAAAAAAGTCGCTACTAGTCTCAAATCATAGACGAATATTGCATTTCACTGTAGCTCGTATCACGTCAACTACTCTCTAACTGAGTGATGACTCATGTTATAGACTCTTTCTATAGAAACTTCTAGATATAGAACATATCTCGTAGAATAATCGTTATTTCGAGGTGCTTCTCAAACTTTCGAAAAGTCACCAAATGTCGCCAAATTGGCGATAAATAGCCAAATCTGGCAATCCTCTTTTAACTTCAGCATATGAAAACCCTAGATTGCCCCATTATGGGAACGGATGCATGTACGGGTGTTTTCTCTGTCTGGTTTTCAACAGAGACTCCACTCAGAAGGAGAGAAGGAAACTCCAGAACATATTACACATCGGAAACAGCATATAAGACGCTGGTGAACTATTGCAACAAAATATAGGGGTAATACTACATAGCGAGATGAACCATATTTGTCATAGAACCTAGGGTCGCAATCCACTCGTAGTGGCAGAAAAAAGATGCGTGACTCGTCTACGTTGATCCTTTATTAGAAAAAAAGAGACTCGAGCAACAGATGTATGGCACAATGCCATTCATTCCAGAGGATTACTTAAAGGTGCTGTTCAAAGTGGTGTTCGTGGGCTTCGTTACATAGCCGATACCGGCGGACGGAGGATTCTTGCGCCTTTGAGAGACCACTGGTGTGGTGTTGATTTTATTCGCAGCAACATAGATTAGCACAATGGTATTTTCGACGGAGTCCAGATGTCTCGTATACCAATTCTTTCACGTGTCCCCAGAAGAAGAAGTCCAGTGGATTGAGGTCCGGGGAGCATTGAGGCCAAGCCACAGGTCCACCTTGCCCAATCAACCGCTGGGGATACGTCGTGTTTAGAAAGTTGAACGTCGAAAACCCAGACTACCCGACTCGCCCTAGGGCACGAGCGACAAATTTGAGTGGCCGGGAGTTGTGTTTAGAAAGTGTCAAATGCCGGTGGAAAAGTTTGCCGTAGCTCCATCATGCATAAACCACATGTCTTGTGGGGTGAACGAAACATTCTGAAACAGTCCGAGAGTAGCCCATGCTCCAGAAACACATTGTACATGACATCCGTTAGGCTTTCTGGCAGAAGGTAAGATCCTACAAGGTGATCACAAAGAATATCTGCCTAGACGTCGATGGCAAATCTCTCCGATTTCTACTCAGTGTTTTGGCTATGTGCCCAGAGAGCTTTCAGGTTCGTTTAGGAAGATTAACTGTCGGCGGGCAAACATCGTTCGTCTTGATGTGTACTAACACCCTCCTTTTTATAGTCTTTTGTATAGTCCTCCTTTGTATAGTCTGATATTCAGCCTTTAAGGAGAGCAACACAAATTTTTGCTTTCACTGTTATTGAAGATACTAGAATCTATGGACTTTTGTATAGCTTATTATAGACTCGACATCATGGAATAGTTGATATCTTCAGTGGTAGTGACAATTAAATTTGCTACCTGCCACAATCGATAGATATCGACTTTTCAATGTTTACGAGCGCATAAAAAGAGCATACTCGGTATGTGGGTGCTGTTACCTATAAAAGGAGTGTATTTAGGATTTTTTTTTTTGAAAAAGAGCCTACCAGTCAGCTTCTGTAACTATGAAATTGGGGATATGTGCTTCCTGTTGCCTGAACTAATTTCGAATAATTTCGAAAAAAATTCTTAATACGGTTCAATTTGTCAATTTCCATAGAGGATAGATTGAAGTTCCGTATAACTAAATTTGTCAGTTAACAGAGTCGATGGAGGGAAGTCCCATGGGACTTAATTTGCAAATTTCTGTTTGCAGTTTATAGCAAGTTCTCTTTCTGCCGTTGTAGAAATTGGCAATTCTATGTCAAAAATAATGTAATAAGTTCAAGTCATGTGCAATGGGATTGCAATCCAAATATTTAGTGTACAGGGTGTTTCAAAATGATTGACCCGATTTCAAATGGCTTTAATTTTGAAACTTATAAACTTACATCGAAAAGTTATACATGAAATTAAAGGGAAAATATCTAAGTTTTATCTAAAAGTGTTCGATGTGACCTCCATCAGTTGCACTAACAACGTCAAGGTGATAATTAAATTCCCACCAAACTTGATCCAGCATATCCTGTCTTACAGTCGTCACAGTTTCAATAATGAGGTTTTTGAGATCATGCAGGTCTGTGAGTGAAGGTTGCACGAACACAGTGTCCTTTATGTATCCCCAAAAGAAAAAAATCACTCGGCGTCAGATTCAGGGACCGAAGAAGCCAGTTTGTTAATGCCAAATCTGTAAGTCCAATACGACCAATCCAATGATGAGGTCATTTTAGCTTATCGTCTGATGTTATAGCTTGCAGTAACTAGAACTTGTATGACTTCATAAACAATTTTTGCCTTAAAGTATGCCAAACAGTCGACACAGAAATTCCTAGTTCTAGACTAGCGCGCCTTATTGATTTCGTTAGACTACTTAAGAAGTATTCTCTGATCCTTTCCACATTCTCTTCAGATAGACTCGGGCGTCCTGTGCTGTTGCCTTTGCACACACTTCCTGTTTGTTAGAATTGCTGATATAATCTGTAACGTCTACGGAACTGACGTCGAACGGTAATTACCGATTTATATTTCGGAAACTGCAACATGCAAAAAACTTTCTGCTGCACAATCGACATTTTCGAAAACAACTTTTTAGTGTCTATTGCGAAGCCACAAACATAACAGAACATGACATTATAAAACTCGGAAATTTCTTCTTTCACGTGATATATATTAATTTAATACACGATTAATTGTTACAAAATTACAGCCATTTGAAATCGGGTCAACCATTTTGAAACACCCTGTACTTCAATTAATATATATTGAATAAGAATTAGAAATTTAAGTTATATTACTAAACGAGCAAGCAAGACTGTACCGCGCAAGTGTAATTTTAATTGACATATTGAAGCTTTTTAGATATGTATAGGTGACATTTTATCTTTGAGCCAAAATTTCTTTCAGACTCTGTAATTTCGGATGATACGGTTAATTTGACGATACAGCATGAAAACAATACTTCTTTTCCGAGAAGAAAAAATATGTTTATGCAACTGAAAAGGTCATTGCAAGTAAAACAACAAGGAGATCAATCATGCATAAAACATTGATTATAAAACACTTTCCAACTAAAATGTAATTTTATTTAAACATCTCTGAAATGCGATGCATTCAGCGTCGATATTTTTTATATTATCAGAGTACTGCAATAATTCATTATACTTGGAAACTTAAAACTTCACCAAAGAAGGCAATGGTATGAATCGTCTACGTCTCCATGTAAAATCAATGAATATTTCATTCATATCACTTATGTATTCCAGACTCGAGAGCTAAATAATTTTGAAATAATAATTCAGCAATTCTTATGAATCATATATCTCATCGTTTGATTTGTTTATATTCTGCATGCTATAGATAATTAGGCTTCCAATTATCTATAGCAATAATTAGGCAACAATCAATATAATTAGGCAACAATCAAAGTGAACGATCATTTGAAATAAAAAGTATTATAATTACGTGGCACAGAATTTAGATACACAGATAATATGTAAAATAAAGCGGTTTTATTGCAGGATGCAACACTAAATAAAAATTAAAGCGATCCTTAATCATCACGATTTTTACACAAGGGGTAGAATGGAGACCATATCTTATTTTTAGATGAGTCAAGTGATGTCTTCATATAATGTGGGTGCAGTTATTATTTCAATTTTTATTTTTAAAAAAACTACCTAACAAATTTTTCTGAATTTTTTTTCACATTTTACGTAATAATTTGAATATTTCTTTAAAATGTCGAAGCAATTTGTGAACAGTAACTCCATTTAGAAAATGTTTGAAAATGTATGTCCCATAAGGTTAAATGTATTATATTTTTTCAACCCGGGTAAAATATTGAATAATTTGGGTGATATTATTCAGTTTCATTCTCATACGTCCCACAGACCTTCTTAGCAAAAAATTAAAATTTCATTTTGATAAAGTCATTTTTATGGCAGTTATCCTGCGAACGGCAGACATACAGACAGAATGAACAAAGTCATAAACACTTTCAAACTATGTTGGGAAGTGTTAATAAAACACAACTGCTGCAAACTGTTTTATAATTGGATACTGTAGTACAATACTTGTTCAACATGCTGCACTTGCAATTACGAATGCCAAGAAAGATAATGAGCAATATAAATACAGCAGAGGAAAACAATTGGAACGCAATCATAGATAAACAGCGTTCATCCCCTTCTGCATCAACGACAAATGGGAGAAGTGGTATGAAACCAAAGGGGGAAATAAAAAAGTGCCCCAAAAGTTTGTTCCAGAAAGATCGAGAGATTTGAATTTTGGACAACGAACTAACAACATGTCTCTTGAGTTTGTGCAAAAAATATCTACTGTGAGCGCTAAAAGAAAGCGTGGCTCAGAAGTGTGATGTGCAATAGAATCTTACACCATAGTGATTGCGCGAATAAGTGTTGAAATGCAAGAAAGCATAGGTATTTATGTATTTCACTTGTCACTAATCATCACACATTTAACGGTTTTAGCACATATTTAACGGTTATCGAATAATGAACAATTAATTAGTTCGTACGAATCTATGTCGTAGTAACGAGTTCTTGTATTTTAAACTAAAAGAACTATTTTGAGTTTCGGTAGATTAAAAGAAAGTGTCTAAATATATGTGTCCATTACATTATGTGTGTAAATATGTTTATTAATGAAATATTGTTAGCACTAGATGTATTATAATAATGGATTTATGAATAGTAATAATAATCAAGACATAAATAGATATCTATGAACTTAAATACTAAATAAATTGGTCAACTTTAGATAAGTGTGTTTATTTATATCTTGTGTATTTGTCTCTCCAGCTTGAGAACCGGGAGTTTACATGCTCCACCCTTAGTGAAGGCATCAAAGGGAAGTCGTAGGATAAAAATTTTGATAAGGACAACTTTACCTTATGACATTCTATTACCATATAAGTAATAGAATGGGATTTGTATAGAATTCTAATTGAATTGTTCATTGGTGTATGTATCTGAATATTGTCATGAACATTAGAAAAAAACATTATTACACCATCTAACAATGACAACTTACATTGTATTGGATATATCCAAATATAATCTTTCTGTTTGTTTCATCCGATGTTGAAAGTCAAACTCAAATTATCATATTCTATGTTATTTCTTTCCGTTATTACCACAAAATCACTGCATGTTTCGATTTATTCTGTCCCCAAATTCATTCTAATCAGATCAAATGATCTACTTGGAGAAGCACATCTAAACTTTTCTACATTTTAGATAATTGATCCCATAATGTATATCTTCTGGTTAGGAATATTTTGCGTGGGCCAAAAGTTCGAAAATGCAGCATTTTATTAAAAATACAATATTAACAATACGATAATCGATATCTTTGAGATCCCACCGATTTATTTACGGTGAAAGCTCGAATTGTGATGATTGTATAATGATCTCCAGATTTTTCTTAAGCAACATCGATTAAAGTAAAAATTGCGTTTTATCTTTTGTAAAAGCATATCTACCAAGAAAAATGGTACAAGTCACAATCACTATCATCATAATCTCCTTTAGCTCTCCATTGGAGGAAAGTAAAAACCTACTGTCAAAGTAGTTTGATTGTTAAAACGTTGATTGGGCTGACAGAATTCCCTGTGAGGGTGGCACATATTTTCTAAAAATATACGATGTACATTTTACATAAAAATTACATATTATATAAATATACAAAGCAAGTATACGAATTACAAATTATACAAGTATACAAAAGATTTATATACAAATTACAAATTATACAATTATACAAATGTATATTCAAATTACAAATTTACAAAATAATATATACAAATTATAAATTTACAATATTAAATGCAATTTACAAATATACAAAATATTTTATATACAAATTGCAAATTATACGAATATACAAATGTACAAAATAAGTTATATACAAATTACATATTATACAAATGTACAAAATATTTTACTTACAAATTGCCAATTATACAAATATATAAATATAAAAAGTATTTATATACCTATTACAAGTTATACATATATACAAAATATTTTACATACAAATTGTAAATTATACAAATATACAAATGTATAAGACATTTTATACACAAATTACAAATTATACCAATATACAAAATTTATAAATTGCATTTTTATCCAATTATTCAAACATAGACATCGATTTCGAAATATATTCTTCATTGTTCAAAGATATTTTAAAATATGTATAGCATGGCTAAACATTAGCTGTAAGGAATATTATGTAAAAAAGGTATTTAAATGTAACAATTCCGTTCAAATGACTCATTTTGTATCAAGATAATTTCACAATCGATTGCTTCTTTTCATTTATCACATTATATTTGACTATTAAATCGATTAAATTTATTTTACTTTGAGTTTAATGTTGGTTCTTCAGCACTGCTTATTACCTATAAAACACATCTGTTATACTTTGGTACATGAGTACATAAAATTTCTATTATTGCCAGATTTATTTAATTGCCGGTATAAAAAAACATATACCCCATAATATCTTGAATCTACTTCCAATAAAATAAAGGAGAATTTAGTATAATATATGTGTACAATTTTATTCTTGCTAACTACGAAATAAATCAAGATACATCGCTATTAATTGGGTATTTCTGTTATCTAAAAACTCATTTTTTCTTTATATTTAAACAGAATTAAATTGTCATGGTAATATTTTGTTTGATTTGTCAACTCATAAATTTAAAATCAAGAAAGATTTATACACGTACAGTTTTTAAAATGATAGATTTGAATATAATTTGGTATGCATTTACAGCAAGGAGTAACAAATGTATAATTTAAAAATAAGTAACATAAGCAGAATACTTACACTTAGAAAATATTCATGTATTTTAATCAGCTTATGGAGTGTATACGTTTCTATGCTACAG